>APFE030787906.1:61730-104926 GCA_000404065.3 Pinus taeda
ATCCGATCTGCTACCACCGAGCGATCAAGGATCTCACTTCGCCACCACCGGGCAGATCCGATCTGCTACCACCGAGCTGATCAAGGATCTCAGTTTGCCACCATCGGGCAACTCCTGTAGCCACTAAGGCTCTATATATGGTTTCAGGCTGACCACAAACCATTACAAAGTGGTTTTGAGATCACCACGAACCTTCAAATGCCTTAGCAAGGCTTACATTTCAACATTTGGACTTTTTGGTACATACAATGACTATTACAATATACTAGGGAGTCTACTCCACAAACCACACTAAAACAAAAAATCTACTTTGTTGTCCTCCATCAACATTACTGCTACTCCTTTACCTCCTCTGTGAGAGGTCCACTAATAAAGAAACCAGAACATAGGCACTCACAGCCCCACAAAGAGAACACAATTTTCCCTTCAAGAACAATTTTCAAGCATACTGCGTTATGCTTGCTAACAGCCTGCAACAGGATCTCGATCATCCTCCAATCTCTGATGTAGCTCCAATTGATATCATTTTCACTGTCATGTGTTCACCATTCCCTGCAAATTTGCTTAGTGTTGGAATGACCAGTTCCAACACACTTAGCATTATGACAATAGTTGGTCATACTAATGTCACTTAAATTACAACATGACAGTTAATCAATATATTGCAACATCATCAAAAAATTACAAAAAACATTTCGACAATAGCAAAGCTAGTAACATTGTCTCTGCTGCAAGACGCCCTCAAAGCAAAATACTGCAACTTCGAAAACGAAAGGCAAGGCATGCCAGCCTGTACCTTGTCTAGCCCTTGAAATGAAGAATAATCATCTTCGATGATAATTGCCATAGCCAAAACACTGCAGACATCTGCGAAAACACTGAAGGGAGGAAGGGCTGACGATGTTCGAACCCAAGCCAGTGCAATTTCCATAGGAGCTTCTCGTATAATTCCTGTGGCCAGTTTCTTGGTAAATAATTCGCCACAAAGTTTGCAATCTTAGTCTTTAGCATACGAACTGTACCATCTGTATCTGTAACATTGTCCCGGCCTTCAGCGATACTTTGACCACTACTTCCGGGATGTGACTGCATTTCGCCTTTGTGCAATTCACGATCAGGTTCATATCCACCTCTTCAACTGAATTCGACGATGGATTACTGTTAGTCCTCCAACTCGGCAGAGAACACCAGCTGCCAACATCTCTGGCTGCCCGTGATCTTTTGCTGTGGGGACGCGCTGGAACACATGATATTGATGCCGTCTCTACTGCATTCAAAGAGGACTCCATATTTTGACAAGCCAGTTGGGAGGTGTACTTGCTGTTTTTAAATGAATCCTCTGCAAAATTTGAAACCCCTTCCACTGGCTTTGCTAACTCATCAAGGGAAATGAAGAAATCGCTGGCGTGATAATGAGAAAAAACTATTTCCATGGACAAATAAATCAGAATTTGCACTCCCCTTTGTCCAGTAACCGAAATGATCATTTTCTCCAATGGGGCCTGCAATTTCTTCATTGGAGAAATTCAAGAGGTCATCAATATGGAGAGAATTTCCAGCCATTAGTTCCAAATCCCCTGTCCCTCCATACATTCTCCCTTGTTCCTGTAATCCCAAATCCCCTACCCCTCCATACATTCTCCCCTGTTCTGGAGCTTCTTGCTTCATCTCCACAACACAAAATTCGATCCAAGTCCAAGAAGGGGCAGGCGGGGATTCTTTATTTGATCCGAATCCAAGACGAGGGAGGCCAGAATTCTTCAAAAGAAAAGAATTGGGGAGGACCAGAAGGCAGTTTCCGCTGAGTTATTCTATGCTCCAGCTGTCGGTGCAAGAAAAAACCAGAAGACAATAACAAATATGGGAGCAATAAATTAATTGGAGTATCATGGCACTGAAATTACCGTCAACTGACAGTTTTTTTTCACATTTTTGCGCGCAACGAACTACCAAGATAACCCAATGGATTCAAGTTCATAGCTTCTGTTTCTGCTTCAGCCAATGCTCTCTTATGCGTATCAGTGTACTCCCGAAATACAGATTCAGGATATCCCACTGATCTCGACTGTGCTTCTTCTTCACCAGCATCCTTAAGCAATTCTATCTCTGTATTTACCGAAGCAAAATCAACCTTATCCTTCTCTCTCCTATCTTTCAATTTGGTCCGAACTAAAGGTTGCGGAAGAAATCTAATCTTCACGGGGGCCTTGCAGCAAGAACAAAGGCCGCCATCTGTGAATTGTTCCTTCAGCGTATTGTTATCACCCATCTGGAAACTCGGATGAATTCCGTGTTCATAGCCTTCACCCTGATGATCTATATGAAACCCATGTCCAATCATACCCAGGTTATTACCCACATAAATCCCATGTTGATTTTCAACACTCTGATTGCCCGTCTGAAAACCCAAATGAATTCCCTGATTGCATTTATCACCATCATGCTCCATCTTGGAACCCAATTTAATCCCATCACCATTACGCTCAGGAACCACAGCAAAATCCTCCACCAAAGACCTATCTGCACACGAACTAGATCTATCCTTCGTAGCAAATGAAAGCAAACAATCTTCACACATACCTTGCATATCAGAGAGCTTCTTATGAACATGGCAATAACCCAAAGAAGAAATCTCCCTAGCATGGAGATCGCAGACGAATTTGGTATAGAAGGCCTGTTCTTCATTGCCCAAGATATGATCAATCCTGAAACACCACGAACAGGAAGGATGGAGCCCAAAATACTCTGCGAACTTGGTAGTCAGATAAGAAAGCAGAGCCCCAATTAATAACAAAACTATCAAGACCCATTCCAGGACTGTCGAGTATGAACCGATCCATGGAGATTACAATCCCGATCCATCAAATCACAAGCCCACAGGGTCGGCTCAGCAACAGGGCAGGCCTGTCGTTTTATCACAAGATCACAAGCCAGATCCCGTCGGATCGGCTGTGGCCGAGCAGATCCGCGCCGAAAACCGCGTAGCCCCATTGAGCGTAGGCGATGGCGATCTTCTGGAACAGCCAACCAGTGTCGCTGCCATAACCATGGGTTATATAGACAATGCCCTTCACGGGACCTTCTTCGATTGGTATCCAAGATTGGGTGAATAGGGTAGCATGCGGGGTTTTGAAACGCTCCTGATGGTTTTCCAATTCTTTTCCTGTGGAGGCCGCCATATTTGACAGCCACAAATCCAAAACAAATTGAACACTAATCCCGCCCCGCTTCTGCACAGTGCACTGGGCTGTGCGCATACTTCGTTATCTCCTCTGCGCCCAATTCTTGTAGCTGCAGATGATGGACACTTAAAAACTAAAACCAAAAAATATATTTCTCAATTATTTGCCTCAGCCCAGGAGGGGCCAAGCCCAGGAGGGCCTAGGCCCTCATAGGCTCTGATACCAAGATAAAAGTAGCACACTCAATATATTTTCTATTATTCATGAATGAGGAAATTACAAGATATTTATACAATCATAGTCTCAAGATAGGAATGGTATCTTAGACGTACAGTAGTGTGGTTGAGAGATTCTCTCAACCACACACTAATCTAGAGAAAACTAAATCCCTATAATGTAGGAACAAACTCCTCACTTAGGAAATTACAACCATAGACAAGTAGGAATTAATAATTTCCAACTTGAAAGAGGTTGTTGATTCCATTAACAAGAATAAACATATCTCAGCTGAGGGAGAATTGGTGAATTCAGCTCATGGTCAGTGGGAAAGTGTGGTTTCCCAAATGGATTCCCACGGGTTAATAGAGTTAGAAAATCTAGATTCATTTAGTTTTTTCTATTGAAAAATGGTGTATATGAATTTTTAGAACATATGCATGTAAACAACATCTTATTAAGCTTTAGTTACTGGTCTGGATGAAGTTATAGTTATATAATATGCTTAGGATTATATTGAGTCTCAATCATTTATCGATTTAAGCATATGGTTGCAAAAAGGTTGTATTTGTATGTGTGTAGAGGCTGGTATTTTAAATCTGTTATAAATTCTCATCTTCGAGATGGCTATGAGAAGTATATGTGTTGAAAAGTAAACAATAGAGATAATGATATGCAAAGTGGTATCCTCTAAGCAAGTAGGGTTGCATCTTTTTTGGTAAAGAAAAAAAGAGACGACTTAGAACATCCATTATTTGGTAGCGTATATCCTGATATATGAGAGTTAAGATGTAGCGCATCCATGAACGTACTATTTTAAATAATGTTCATGAAAACAAGCTATTGTAACTTCACATTGAAAACATAATTTAAGAAAAGAGGAAAAAAGAATATATCATTAAGCGATATTAATTCATTAAACAAAAGTACATAGGTAATCAATTATAAACTGGTAAGAACTTGCATAATAGAAAATTTAATGCGTGTTTTTATTATTATTCACCCGGAGTGTCGCCTTCAATATCTCATTTCAAATAATAATTGAAACCAGCTACTTATACATGCCATATTTCTAAAAATATAATAGGTGTTCCATCTAGAAATTATAAATTACGAACAATGAAGAAAACTAAACGAAAGAGCCTTGTAATGAGACCAGAGAAGAAATGCACTTGCCAATTGCGAAATTAGAAAAGAGAAATCAGGCTCACCTTTTTTGCCTGACACTGAGCACGCTTAGGCTAGGGAATGTATGAAGGAATTACAAAAATTGTAGTAGAAAGCCATCTCTAATAGTAATTAGACCAACACACAGTAATTGAAAGAAGGATGTAACCATTCTCATAACAAGCATCGGTTTCGTAAGAGAAATTACATTTAACCCCCGAAAGGTTCAATAAAATATATATAATTTTCTAATACCTTGTTATACAACGTATGTCATGATTAAACACAGTTTGATACGTATATAATTAAACTGTACGTCAGATGTCGCCAGATAGGGTGAATGCTAGCTAGACGATTCTCTCTAAATTTATCTGTTGATTTCTTTCCCTAAGAGAGACCGTTTTACGTTAAGTAATCAAAAGCAGAAATTGGGTTCAATTCATCCCTGCGCCAGGATCGCAAAACAAGGAATCCATGGGGACGATGTGGAAAACTGACCTGTATGCCCAGTGGGAAGATGTTAGAGGCAGAGCTGCTTGTTTTATGAAACGAGTTGGTCATGACAATGTTATACCTACCGCCATAAATAAATTAAAAAAAAGGTAGTGAGTCTCAGAAATAGAACTTGATGAAATGGAAAAGAAAAAAAAACCCTTATGACAGGATAAGGTTATGCATGTAAATTTGAAGCGCTTGGGCATCCTGTTCCTACATAATCCCCATTATTATCATTAATATAGAGAAAGTGAATACATTTATAGATGTCATAAAAAGGGCATAAAAACCAACATTAAAGACTTTGAATAAGAATGGGTAGGCAATGCATTCTCCGAGGGTTTGAAAGCCCAACCCGTTTAGAAGAATTATGGGTCAAAATGGTTATGACTACACACCCCTGTTGGAAACGATTCGGAAAAAACCTTAACTACCAACAATATATTAGTTCCTACCCATTCCCATATATAACATAAATGAGAACAAATTTATGCTTTGGAAATTAAATTAGACTTACGAGTACTCAAAGAGAAGTGGGTAGCAGTGTTCAAAATTGAACCCTTCCTAGCTTTTCTTTGGGCTTTAGCCCTTTCTAGAAGGGCTAAAAATAAATTACATTTCTAAAAAAGAAATATCAAAATCACTCATTAATTACAAAGGCTAGATTAATTTTGTATATTTCAAAAGAAGAGAAATATTTTAAGTTTACCATAATTTCAAGTTTGTACTAGCACATAAATCACTAGTGATAGTTTCGTACAATAGACCAGTGAAAGTCCAAATGACCTCATACAATTTAATAGTTATGTTATGATTTGGGGATGTTTTCGTGAGCCCCCCAACTTACGCCAACATGATGCAACTTGCGACAATAATACATGCAATAGTCATGGTACTATTACACCTAGCACAAGACACTAGAGCACATTGAATAACCACTCAACAACTATGCACATGCTTTCGCTCCTCTGTGATTATCCTTGAGTGCTCTTTCCTTGCATCTAATTTTTCCATTTTCATTTGAATTGCAACCCATCATCGAGAGAAGGAAAGTTATCATTCGATGCTAGACTATAAGGTATTTTTCATTATCCTCCTCATATCTTCATTAACATTTGGTTTTTCATTCTATGGATTCTTTAATGCAATAGTCCTTGAAGTAATGACAACCTTCATGGTCACACAATGTGTGCTAGGCACCACAGAATCCACACCCCAAGAAATCAACATTGTGGCTAGATACCCTGAATGCAAATGCTTGCCATTCTTCCATTCTAGGAATAGGTGGTGTAGTTGCTTTCTACATTTTTAATGGTGCAGATTTTTATTGTCATAATTATATGAATCTACCAATTATGGAAATATTGTCTATCTTATCTCGACGGTATTGGACTCCACAACTATAACGCTCTCATTCAAACTCTTGCTGATTTTTCTTCGTTGCTTAAATCCATACAAATTTCTTGTCATAGTTTGATTTTTCATTAAGTGTTTGTTCTCTATCATAAAGCTACATGTTTCCTTGAATGTTACAACACAAAATTCAACAAATCAATGAATAACCTATCAAGAAATCTATAGTCAAATCCTATAGAATCTTGCTAAGGTTGAATTTTTTCTATCTCAATCTTGCTAATGGATTTTTAATTTATGTATTTACTTATTCTATTGTTTTTTTTTTAATAGGAGTAAATCTTGAAAAAAATGTCCTATTGGTCATCCTAAGAAGGATAAAATGCAATTTTCAATTGTTGAATCATTTAGCCTTATACAACATTCTAATCAGCCATTTAATATTCAAAATGAAGTTGATGCTCATCTACATGAATATGATGAATCAAATTGTGTAGAGCTAGTTGAAATAGAAAACCCATCAAAGAAACACAAAATAATATTCAAATCCAAATGGAATACAAGGTTTCCATGGACTTATGTTTTAAAACATTTAATGGTAATGAAAGGATGAAATGTTCTTGATGTGTAAAATTTAAATGTGAGACTCCATTTTTAAAAGAGGGAACTACCACTCTTCATGTAAGTGGTATAAGTGGCCATGCAAAATCAAAAGCTTAATTTATTTTTTCAACTTTTGGAGGGAAGAAGCGATTGAAGCAATCTTCCAATCACCGAACATGTAGACCTAATGGTAAATGTTGGGAAGGAGAAAACTATATCAATGATTGAGAAGATGAATTTTGTTGCTATACATGATTTATCTTTAATAACGTATAATTCAATATGTGACTTGAATAGGTATAAATGAACTCCATGCGTGCATCTAACAGATGAATATTTTGCATACACAAATACCACACCAAGAAAAGATTTTCTTCAAGTTTTGAAAGAGGTGTATTGGAACAGACTAAAAGAGAAGATTTTACATGGGTCATTTTACTCAATTTTAGTTGACAAAAGCACTGATCAAATTATGGAACACCAATTGATTGCTTATATTACATATTTGACGAATGGAGGAAGAGGTCAATGTTTAACAAAGTTTATATGTTTACTTCAAATAAAGGATGGAATAACTCAATATATGTATGATCTAGTGTGAACTCTTTTAGCATAAATGGATTTATGTTTGATGAAGTTTGTTGGTTTTGGTTTAGATTGTGCATCTTCCATGAGGGGTATTCATGAGGGTTTATCTCCTAAGCTCCGTTGTTAGATGATCCAAAAATAATTTATTATCATAGGTTATAAAATTGAAATAAAATAATTATTAATTTAAGAAATTAAATTAATAATTATTATTCTAGAATGATTAGTTAATTAATAGAGACAATTAGAAATTAGTATATTGTTGTAACAAGATATGGCTCTCCAAATGTGTCGTATCTTAGGCTCTATTTTAGGAGATTAGTTAGCTAGTTGGTTTGAATAGCATTTAATGTAAATGGACATGTGTTATTTAATAAGTGATTCATAATTAGAGGTAGTTAGGACATGGAGCTTATAAATAGCTCATTGCAAGAGTGTTTGGTTGTTCGGGTGTAAGCTCTTGCAAATCAATTATGTAATTATTTTTTTCTGATTAATAAAATTATGTGTCTGAGGACACTTCTTCCATTAAATTTATCATCTAGCTAATAGGATTCTTTAGAAATGGAAAAGTTTTCTATCATTCTAATATTCATAGGTACATGCACTAACTATCTCATTTTACATTTGTAGAAAAAGAGTCTTTTAATTGCTAATCGAGAAATATAAATGCTATGCTATTTTGTCTAATATTGTAGGAGGAAAAAAATGGGAAAATTAGTCTAGTGGCATTGATGGGCATAGCCTAAACTACTCTTAGACTAGTCCATCCTATCATTTCTGGTCAAAACAGGGTCAAACAAGTGGCTACAGGAGATCTTGTAGCTGCTACAAGAAATTGCTATAGGATGTCCTAATTCGCTATAGGATATCTTGGATTTTAATAGGAGGTTAGATGAAGGGGTTTGGAGGGAAATAATAGTGAAATGGGGTGTTGGAGAGGTGTATGATAGTGTTAGAAGGTGTAGGTAATGTGCACATTGACCAAGGCTAAGCCCAAGACTCCAAAGAGGTTCGATTCGCTTAAGGTGGTTGTTCACGGTGGCTACAAAATAGAGGTTCAAACTATGGGATGGTATGCCTCGGTAAAAGGTTGAGAGGACCTAGGTGAAGCTAGCTAGATGAGTCCCTTCCTGCAGATCAACAACCACTACTACAAAACATGTTTTCTCTTTTCATTTATGCATCACTACATGTCTATGTGGAAAAGATGAATTGCATTTGAGGAAGCTGATAAAACTATTCTTAAGGGCTAGATCTATGAAATGGAATTCTCTTTAAGCTATCGAAAATTTAAGGAGATAAGATAACAATTGTAGTTGCTTCCAATAAATCATATATAGTGATCTAGATAAGAATGAAGCCTAATCAATTCAATGATCAAAATACAGCTATGTTTTTGGGGTTGTGAGAGTGGGGTCACCTAATCATGATCCCATGAGAAAGTTGAGGTAGGGGCCACTATCGCAAGATTTTCTAGAGTAATTTCCTTCACTAAACTGCAACATTAATCTACCTTTAAAAACTAACGGAAGAAAGGTTGAACAACTATTTAGGTACTCATTACGCTAATAAGAATAAAACATAAATAAACTTCAATAGCTAACTATCATTCTAAGCTAAGAATAAAACTACAAAAGGAGGAAACTCTGCTGCTAGGGTTGGGCCCTGACACAATAGCTTCAGCCCTCTGAGTCAAGTGCTGGATCAAAACATAATTTCTCATTATCTTCAAAATGTCAATTAAAAGATGATGAAAACAATCATAATGTTTTAGCTCAAAATGGCCTCCTGGCTACAAAAAAAAATCAAATCCTATCGAGTCCTTTGGATCTATTATTTATAAAAATATGGAGCTACCAACAACTCCCTAGAAAATAGGGATACCTGGTTCCCTAACTTTGGAATAAATTTTCATTGACTGTCATTGGCTTGGTTTCCAGTGAACTTGGTTTTCTTGCCTACTAGTGACATTGAGTTAATGAGGTATGGTGGAGGAATATACAAATGATTTGAGGATTTGAGGAGAGAGACCAACTCCTAGAATCTCACGTTCTTTCTTACTCTAAATTCCTACACTTAAGTCAACCCAAAACTACTCCAATTCCTCCATTTAACACACATTAGGCCACATGACACAGTAACTCACCTTTACTCTTCTCACTAAGAGAAATACAAGAAAATATGTAAATAAATGTGAGAAAAGTCAATTTAGTAAGCTGGAGAGTGGCATTGTGACTCATATAGTTTACCTATTGATGAGCCTCATACAACTCTCAAGAAACTAAGACTAGTCGAAACCCATCAAGTAGCAATGTGCAATGAAACTTTGCAAATCCAAATGTATCAATCCACACCCATGAACATCCCTTTTGACCATACCTATGATGGAATATGTGTAAAGGAAAAGAGATGTGAGCCTCAGAGCAAACCTAGAGGGAGAAAAGTGGGAGGTTAGCCTAGGAGAAGTAGAGAGGATATGGGCATAGTAGGAGTAGCAAAGATAATGTTACCTATACAAGTTCACAATCAAAGAAGGGCATGTCTGTTAGGAGTATGCCTTTAGTAAGTTAGAATGCGCCAAAAATTACGAAATCCATAAGAAAATCATGGAGGCGTTTATCATACTCAACTTAGCGCACACAACAGAGCCGAGCTGGAGACAGATTGAACTAGGCTTGGAAGAACCACGGTTATAAGAAGAAGAAATTGTGTGCAATATATTGCTTCTAAACCCCAATTGACTAGAAGGAAAAGAATAATACATATCATGGATTTCAGAGTGAGAACAGTCACCAAGTTTGATACATTTTCTAGTTCTTCTGACATTTTCATGGAAGCCACTCCCAATCATCTACACAAGGTCACCTTAGTTAGCCATTACTAAAAAAACACATAGAAACCAGACACATGTAAATATAAAGGCTTAGCCTAAAATTACCTTAGATGGGTGTGAAGCCCAGGTAGTGATACATGATTGTACTTTCCAGGTTTTTCTCTGATGGGAGATAATTTGGGTTACTGAGAGGGGTGTGGAACTGTGTATATCCCATATGTGAAATGCGATAATGACCCATACACAAGATTTTGAATTAGGTCGATCGCAACAGGAAGCAATAAAGGGCGCAATGGCTGCACTGGTCACAAAGAAAATGAGTCGTAGGACAAACCCTAGCAAAGGGAAGTCGGAAGACACCAAAGGGAAAAAAATGACTAAATGAGAAGCTAGGTAGGGTGAAATTTAGTTAGTGTTAGCATGAGGGAAGTATCCTAGTCTATTTGGTGAGTTAAATCTAGACCATTATAGTCCCATTCCACTAGAAATGATTGGGCCCCTGTAACAAGGCACAATGCCATGTGAAGTAGGGCATGTGGAGTATGCTTGTGGCGAAATGTATTGACACATAGGAAATGGTCGCATGGGGCAACATACAAGAGGGAAAGGAGAGACAGGAGAAATAGAGAGACCTGGGAGGGGCACATAATAAATTCATTAATGGAGTTTAATGTTTCCAATCGCCAAGCCATACAAAGGATGTTTACTATGATATTAATTCCAAACCATAGTCATATCATTCATATCGTAAACAAATACATTAAAACTATATAATAAAACACATATCAAATGAATAATTGTTACCCAACATAATACCATAATGTTAGTGATTCTATGGGAGGAGGAACACTATAGTGTAGAGTATATAGACCATGGTGAACAAGCATTAACCTTATCACAATAATTTTGAAGGTAATAAAAACTAGGTGAAAATATATTTATATCATTGATTAAGGAGAAGTCAAATACATTTATTAACCTTAAGAGAAAAGAATGGATGTGCAAGTAGGATTCATGACAGAAAGTTATCCTTAAGCTGATTTGGAGCTCAGGAAAGCCACAACTAAAGTTTACCTCTTTGATAAGAGGACTTTTAGGAATGTAGAATTAAATATAAACATTAATTAATCCTAGAATATAACAAAATAAAACAAATCCTAAGCCTATCTAGATTTTTTAAGATTTAACCCAACCGAGAAGAAGATAACTAATTAAATTGAGATTTATATATGTAAGGATTATAGTAAATAACAAGTTAACGAAGTAGTTCAATTAGTTGATATTATGATTACCAAACATGTCTTGTTCAGAGATCATTTAATGAGAATTATTAATCAACAACGTTTAGGAAGTATTTCACAAAAATGATGATGATTAGTAATCCAACAACTTGATTTATTAAACAATAACACAAGGAAATAGTTCACATACTATTATTGCTTGCTAAGATATAATTAAAATCTTGATCTCTGAGTAAGTAGTTACTCGGACGTCAAATTTCAGCACATAAGAGAAGAGCTAAGTAATAGATAATTGCAATAAATCACTGACATAGACATTAATGCACAAATATAACTGAAAATCACAAGTTTATGCTATTATAAAATGAAAATAACTATATTAAAATAATGGTATCTTGAATACCAATTTATTAAGTCCAATTCCCTTGCTCTAATCTCCAATAGTCCTCTACAAATCATAAAATCTACTAATGTGTAACATCCTCCTCCCACATCTACCCATGAAACCATCTAGTAAGGGTAAATATGTGATGAGAGGCCTCTATGATATAATTTGACCTCCTAGGTCACGTTAAGGAAGTT
Source organism: Pinus taeda (assembly GCA_000404065.3). Lineage (NCBI taxonomy): Eukaryota > Viridiplantae > Streptophyta > Pinopsida > Pinales > Pinaceae > Pinus > Pinus taeda. Next base: position 73,994 of record APFE030787906.1, read on the forward strand.
TAACCGACCAAAACACACCTTACAAACATTAATTATCAGCTACAGGAACCTCACGAACCAATCTAATAATTTATACATATTTCCTTGGGGTCCCACTAATATTTTAGACAATTTAAGGCTCATTCACTCCCATGCTATAGGCATGAGTGAAACCAACAATCCAAAGTTTCTCTGAGAGGATTTCCTACCAACAACCAGAGATGAAAACTATCAATGTTTTGCTAGTGATTTTGGGATTTCAACCACTTTCTTAGGCCTAGAGCCCAGGTCACTATTGAGAAATGAACCATCTCTTTAGATCAGTAAAAGGACATGGAAATGAAAGTACTAAATAAAATACTTGTTCAAGACCTTGATTGGATCCCTAATAGCCATCAGAAGCATTTCATCAAACATATTGCAGATGTGTAATCTACATGTTTAATTTTAACAGTTCTGATAATAGGGGTCTAATACTTAGTTGAGAATCAATAAGAACCATTGATGCCTCAACACATCAACTTCCGTTCCATCCATTACATCGTAGATACATTAATCATTCAATTACTACTAAAAAAATGATGAGATCCACACATGCCTGTTGTCATAAAACACATACATAACCAGCATAATATGGACATAAATACTCATGAAAGTATAGCCATATAGACCACATACAATCCATCAAAATTCTCATAGAAATGCAACAAGAAATAACCTTTAATTAATGATGCCAAATCCAAACGGAGGATGGGAATTCGACATGGCACCCCATTGTAGAATGGCTAAACCAAATCTCTCTCCATTCATTCACCCATGTACAATAATCCAAGAACGAATGTGGGATTTCATAGAACACATCAATAAAAAACTATCCAGGGCTTCTCGAGTCCATCCACCTCAATCCATCAAATAGTGATTCCACCTTGCGGTCGAAGATCATAAAACAATAATCATATCTATCCTTATCCCAACAATCCAAAGCTCTAGATATTTTTTCCAACCCGGCTACGATAACAGTAAGTCAACCCACAACTTTTACCGTGATCTAGAGAATTTGTCCCACTAAGGCTATGGGACTAGTAACTCAACCCACCAAGGGCTCCAAAGCGTTTTTCCAACCTAAGGTATCGAAATAGTAAGTCAACCCAAGTTGTTCCAGTGCTCCAGAAAATTTTTCCAACAAAGGCTATATAACTAATAACTCAACCCAAGCTAAGGAAACATGAAAACCAACCAAAAACACAACAATGAAAATAAACCCACAATCAACATTGCTATCCAGGAAATGGCAATGCTAGGTAATCCATTCTTAGTCCTGGCCATCCTCCATGCCAATGTGAGATCACAACCAACAACCCACATGCATATGCCATGCATGCCAGAAACTAGTGAAGGAAACATACATGCAGCTCAATACCTACAAACAAATCTGATGTAGTTGTTGATTCCTATGCCTTCTTGTACTTTCCTGGTCTCCCTTTGCCTTCTTTCTCCAAAAATCAAAGTATGCCACACCCTCCAAGAGTGATGTAATAAAACTCTAAGTCTCCAAGAGTATGATAGAGAGAGAGAATAATGAGATATCTTTGAAACTGAACTAACAAAAGGTTAACAACTGATCCTCAAGCTCCTTTTTATGAATGGGGCCTCTATTTTCTTCATTTTCCATTACTTTCTTTCCATTTCCTCCCCACATGCAACCTACGACCTTCCACCTCCCTTTTCTCCTAATTTCCATTATTTTCATAAATAAATGTGCCAAAAATGCCATATTTCATTTTCAAATCCTTAGCGATTTCCTTTGCCCATTTACTTGGCCATAAATAATCACAAGTGATCCCCATCATTAGGGTTTCCCAATATTCATCTGGGAATAATTGTCCCATCATATGCAGTTATTATTTTTCCTGTGTTTACTTTTAGTACATGGAATTCTCACGAGGTCTATTATGGAACCCTCCTCCTTGGGGGAACACTGTCTTCAGTGTTCAATAATAGCTATAACCACAAAACTACTATAAGCAAAATATAATGTCGATGGTGCTTTATAACTTAGCTTGGTGCGGTATTTAGATTGATCAACTTGCTAAGAAGAAACCAACATAACAACATAATAACATCACATCATAACAACATACCACATAGTGGAGCTTTATAACACAACCCATTACGGTATTTACAATGATCATCTTGTTGAGTGCCAATCCATGTGACATCATAACATCATGATAACATAACAACATGATAGCATAGTAACATAACATAATCATAATAACATGCCCATCATACCACATAGTGGATATTTATAACATAGCTCATGGTGGTATTTACATCCATATACATGTGTACATATAGCAACATTACCAACAATATATACCAAAACATACACCAAATCATATATCGAAGCATATATCAGAACATATCCTAAACACAATATCTAAGCATATATCATAGCATCATATAACATATACCAAACCATCATAAAGCTTATATCAACCACCGTAAAGCATATACCAACCACCATAAATCACACATCGAACCACCATAAAGCATATACCAAACCACCATATCGAAGTTGCTTTGCCTCAATCACCAAAGAAGGAAGGATATAAAGATCAAATCTGATCTTCCATCTCCCATGTAACTTCATTCGACCCAAAGTGCTTCCATTGCACTTTAACATGCTCGATTTCTTAGTTTCAGAGCATGAGTGCCTTTTTCTGCAATATACATGGAGGCTCTAGTTGAAATTCTCCATCTGGTTCCACCTATAATATAGACTAGTCAATCACATGATTAGCATCCTTAAGATACTTCTTAAGCAATGATACATGGAAAACATCATGGAATTTCACTGTTGGTGGAAGTCGAAGTTCATAGGCTACTGGCCCAATCGTCTCCATGATATTAAAGGGTCCAAAAAAATAAGGTTCCATCTTAGCACATGATCCAATATGTAAGGGGATCTTCATTGGCTTTATGCACAAGTACACTTGTTCGCCAACCTGGAACTCCTTGAACAACCTATTCTAATCTCCATAGCTTTCTGCATGTCATGTGCTTCCTTTAGATTCTTCGTGATCACCTGCATTTCCTCTTCCATGTCTCCCAACATCTCTGGTCCAATAAATACCATGTTAACTGGAGCACTCCAACTTATGGGAGTGTTACAACTCTTCTCATACAATGCTTTAAAAGGACTCATCCTCAATAACTCCTCATAACCATTGTTGTATGTAAACTCTACCAAAGGGAGATACTCTTCCTACTTTCATTTTTGATGTGTCACATACATCCTCAACATGTCCTCTAATATCATGTTGACCCTCTCTGTCTTTCCATCTGTTTGTGGACGATAAGTTGAGCTGAAGGCCAACTCTGTGCCCAAACCTGCAAACAACTCCTTTTAAAACTTGGAAGTGAACTTCAGATCCCTATCTGACATAATATTATTTGGAACACCATGCAATCTAACCACATCTCTGATGAATATCTGTGCCACATCACTAGTTGAGAACATAGAATTCACTATAATGAAGTGTGCAAACTGTGTTAATCTATCCACAATGAATATAATGGAATCATGTTGTTTCAGTGTCTTCAACAACACTGTGATGAAATACATGGAAATGACCTCCCATTTCCACTCTGGAATCACAATCAATTGTGCGATTCCACTTGGATTTTTACATTCTTCTTTCACTCGTTGATAGTCAAAACACCTCGCCACAAACTCTACTACATCCCTCTTCAATTTCGGCCAATAGTAAAATATCTTCACCATTGTCAGTCCCTTTTGATACCCTGGGTGTCCTGAATAAGGTTTCGTATGAAACTCCCTCAAGATAACCTTCTTGATCTCACTATTATCCATTACATATATCCTATATCAGAACCTACCTAATCCATTTGTTGTAAGACAATAATCCATACCCTGTGCACCCGCACCTGTACATGTGCTTGTATCTATACCTGTAGTCTATCTGTACCTTTACCACTACCTATACCATCAAATGTATGTGTACCTCTAGCTGTACCTATGCCGGTACTCTGTTGTAACTTGTGCACAATATCCATATATCTGACATCTTGCTGACCTCGCCACAAGATCCTATCTTGTAGATCTGTCCCATAGGAGCTAATAGCTGGCAAGTGATTTACCTATACCCATCTTTTAAAAGAATTTTCCACCCTATTCTCTTTACCTTTGATGTACATGATCTTGAAATCAAACACACTGATCATGGCCAACCATCTAGCTTGCCTAGCATTGAGATTCGACTCATCAAACAAATACCTCAATCCAATGTGATCACTCATAAGTATAAATCTCCTTCCAAGAAGATAGTGTCTCCACATCTTGAAAGCACATATGATTGTTGCTAACTCCAAATCATGTGCCAGGTATTCTTGCTTGTGCTCATTTAGTTTCTGAGACGCATAACATACCACTTGTCCATCTTGCGTAAGGATTCTACCAAGCCCTCTCTTGCAAGCATCGGTGCATACCACAAACTCTTTGTCTGGATCTACTATTTGTAGTACAGGTGCATGGATGAACAACTCCTTATGTTTTTCAAAGCTAGCCTTACACTCGTATGTCCATTCAAATTTCTTACCTTTCCTTTTTAATGATGTAATGGGATAAGAAATATGCAAGAATTTCCTGATGAACCTCATGTAATATCCTTCGAGACCCATGAAATATCTCACCTCATCCAAACTCTTAGGAGTTACCCATTCCATGATGGACCTTATCTTCTCTGGATCAACTGCAATGCCTTCATTGGACACAACATGTCCCAAACAGTGTACCTCATTTTGAAAGAAACTACATTTTCTAAACTTACAATATAATGAATGCTCTCTCAACAACCTCAACATTGCAGCTAAATGCTCGACATGTTCTTCCTGATTTTTAAAATATTTCAGTATATCATCAATGAACACAATAACAAACTTATCCAAATATGGACGCAATGCACTATTCATCAAACACATGAATGTAGCAGGGGCATTAGCTCAGCCAAATGGAACAATAATAAACTCATAATGAACACAGTCTTGTAAATGTCTTCCTCTTTGATGTGAACCTCATGGTATCTAGATCTCAAGTCGATATTCGAGAACTTTGTTTCTCCCTTGAACTAATCAAATAATTCATGAATCCTTAGCAAAGGCTACCTATTATTAAGACTCCCTTTTTTCAACTAGATGTAATGAATGCATAATCTGAGAGTACCATCTTTCTTATTCAGAAACAAGAATTGTGTGCCCTAAGGTGATACACTTGGCCTATTTTTTCCCTTGTCGAACATTTCTTTTAGCTGTAATTTTAATGTATCCAACTCAAGTGTGCTCATCTTTTAAGGTGTTTTTGATTTTGGAGATGCCCCTGGCACTATCTCTATAGAAAATTCAACCTCCCTATGAGGTGGAAACTTTGTAATGTCCTCAGGAAATACATCCTTGAATTGCTGCAAAACTTGGTATCTTCTCAACACATCTATATCCTCAACTTGATTACCCTTATCACTAGAGGCGTGCACTACAAATAACTTGCACCCTTTCTCGTGACTACGCATTTCTTGCATAGATGTCACCATCGTAACTGATGTGGCTTTGTTCATTCCATGTAAGACTCTTGGGTCCCTATTGTCATCAACACACTCAATGGCTTTGTCATAATAGTCTACCCTGGTTCTATGAAGATATAGTGAGTCCATGCCCAACAACATATTGTATGAACCCAATGGTAATACATTCAAATGCGTTGCATTAGGCATACCATTCAAGTGAAATGAACAAGCTCTTACCCAATGATTAACACATTTCTTTATACTTGTAGCCAAATTCACTAACCAAGAATTTGCATGCAATTCCTTACTCAAACCACACTTACCCACAAATTCAGGACTAACATAGCTATAATTAGATTGAGGATCAATCAAAATAGAAATAAATTGATCACAAAGCTTACCATCCATCTTGATGATAGATGCCTAATGCTATGCCTGTTATCGAAGGTTGCATAGATACATGGAATACTCTAACCAACGTCTCCAATAGTTTGTGTCTCTTGAAAACTTTATATCATAGGCCTACCACTCTCATATTGTGGACAATCCCTCCTGTGATGATCTCCTCCATAGTTCTAACACTGCGCGGGCTCCTCATTCTACTCCTCAGATCAATGTCCCTGTCCTCTATATGATGCATTGAACCTCTTAAGTGGTGCAACATTCTCCTTGTTACCTATGTCATGTGGTCATACTTACTTATTGTCCAATTCTACTTTGTTCTTTGTGTTACCTCTCTAATCTAGCTTCGTCCCAATTCGACGTTTCGAATGTTCACAATGATGCTTTAGTTTTCAGATAGCCACCTACAATGATCTAGGCTCATTGAACTCAATCCTATCTTTGCATGCAACCCGTAAACTACTAACGAATCTCTAAATCTTAGCCTTCTCCTCCTTGAGGTAAGGCACATACCTAAGGAACTTCAAGAATCTACCAGTCTACTCATCATCTGTCATGGATCCCATCTTTAGCTCATAGAATTCTCTTTCCCTTTCATTAAAGTATCTTTTTGAAAAATACTTCTTCTAGAATAGATGCTCAAACTCACTGCAAGTTAAATATTCCTCATTTATACCTTTGAAATTCTTCACATCTTCCCACCAAATGTCTTCTTTTCCTTTGAGACTAAACATAGCTGCTCTAGATTTCATGTTCTCTGAATAGTGTGTAATCTAAAAAACCTCTTCATGCCTAGCAACCATGACTTTGCATCTTTCAATTTCCTTACCACTCCATCAAAATTAGGTGGCTTTGCATTCTAAACTCATTCGGCAAATACCCCTTACCACTCCTATAAGGATGATACCCATGATGATAATAGTGCTTATCTCAATACAAACTAGAGTGATACAAATTCCTATCCCTTCTCTTATCTAGAGTGTCCAACAATCTTCCATCTTTGATTGTGTCATCTCTATATGATATGCGACCTCCATGTGATATACTACCATATGCCCCATTACTTTTATCCTCCTACTCATGGTTGATCTGAAGCAGTCCTTGTCACTGCAAATCTGACAAGCTCTGAAGTATGACTACATTTACCTCTACTAACTTTTCATGTGCCTATATGATTCTGCCATTATCTTACTTACAACTCCTTATCTCTTCCTCTAAGCATATTAGTGTCATTGCCAATTCTAAAGAGTTCCCAACGCCGTATCGCTCTTCAGACTCATAGGGAGAGTCTTTGTAGTCAATCATTGTGCTAGCCATTTGATATTTCTTCCTCGAAGGCATATCATGTCAGCTAATCTAAATCACAATAAACCAATATACCTTTGTATAGCTCGGGGAGAATACCTTGTCTGAAATACCAATAAATCAGTGTGATACATGTATAACATAATCAAAACAACATATAGAAACATAAACATAGAGATATGACCATGCAATTGTCATTCTAGCTAGCATCTAGTCATCAATGCATGACCTCAACAACAACACACACCACGACGTCATGCATATCAACCACTGTCATTACATCCCTATACACTTGACCACATGAAAACATGAAAATGCATAAGAAATGCATAACCATTCACACATATGCATAAACATGTGTGATCAAGCATGAATGTACAATACTTGAAATCAAACCTGCAAGAATGATACATGAAACCAAGCATACACAAATGTGACCAAACATGAAAGAATGTAAGCAGGCATACTACAACGATACTTGTAAGCGACATAAATCGACATGTAACCAGTCATAAACTTTTCCAAACTAACACCTTAAATTTCACATGATGACATCACTACAATCATGAAAAACATCATGCAAATACAACAAACATAATGTTCAATGCAAGGGCGAGAGACATGCATACACCTGAAATGCATGCATGACCAACACATAGCCCATCTAGTCCAAGGGGAGAACCATGCTCTGATACCACTCCCTAACACCCTCCTCCCACATCTACCCAAGCAACTGACCCAGGGTAAGCATGCGATGAGAGGCCATTATGATATGATTCAACCTCCTAACTCACATTAAGGAAGTGAAACCGACAGAAACACACCATACAAACATTAATTATCTGTTACAAGACCCTCAGGAACTAATCCAATAATTTAGACAACTTGCCTTTGGGTCCCGCTGAGATTTTCGATAATTGAAGGCCCAATCTCTCCCAAGCTATAGGCATGACTATGACCAACAACCTGAATTCTCTCTCACAAGCTTGCCTACAAACAATGAAAGACCAAAATTGTTAGTGTTAGGCCAATGAATCTGGGATTTGAGCCACTTTTTCAAGCCCTAAGCCTAGGTCACTGTTGAGAAGCAAACCATCTCTTCAAATCGATAAAATAATGTGGAAATGAGAGTACTATGTCAAGTACTTGTTTAAGATCTTGACTTCATCCCTACTAGCCATGACATGCATTTCATCAAACATATTGCAAATGTGTAATCTATAAGTTTACTTAACATTTATGAGCATAGGGGTCTCATACTCAGCTGACAATCACTAAGAACCATTGATGCCTCAACACATCAACTTCCATTCCATATGTTAGATCATACATACATTGATCATTCAATTACAAGTAAAAACATGACAAGAACCACACATGGCTTCTATCATAGAAGACATACATAACCAACATAAAATTCTGATGAAAGTATAGCCATATAGACCACATAAAATCCATCAAAATTCTCATATAAATACAAGGAGAAATAACCTTTCATTCATGATTCCGAATACAAAACCGAGATGGGACTTCCACGTTCCACCCGACTGTAGAATGGTTGAGCCAAAAATATCTTTAGGCATTCACACCTATGCATTATTCCAAGTATGAATGTGAGATATCATAGAACACATCAATAAAAAACAATCTAGTGCTTCTAGAGGCTATCCACCTCAACCATCAAGAAGTGATTCCAACCCACAGTCAGACATCACAAAACCATCAGTAGATCGGTCTTTATGCCAACCATCCAGGGCTCCAGAGTGTTTTTCCAACACAGCAACGAGATTATTAACTCAACCTGCAACTTTCACCAGCCTCTAGAGTGTTCATCCAACCAAGGATACAAGAATAGTAACTCAACCCACCAAGGGCTCCAAAGCGTTTTTCAAACCCAAACTATGAGACTAGTAACTCAACCCAAGTTGTTTGAGGCATTTAGAGAATTTGTCCAACCAAGGCTATGGGACTAATAACTCAACCCATGCTAACAAAACATGAAAACCAACCAAAAACACAGCAATGAAAATAAACCTATAATCACTATGGCTATCCAGGGAATGGCAAGGCTTATCTATCTACTGTCAATCCCGACCATCCTCCATGTCAATGACATATCACAACCAACAACCCACATGCATATGCCATGCATGCCAAAAACTAGTGATGCAAACATACATGCAACTCAGTACCTATAAGTAAATTTGAGACAGTTGCTAGTCCCAATGTCTTCTTGTGCTTTCATACCCTTCCTTTGCCTTCTTGCTCCAAAAATCCAAGTACTCAAACACCTCCAAGAGTGTTCCAACAAAAATCTAAGTCTCCCAGAGTATGAGAGAGAGAGAGAGAGAATAATGAGAGAGTTCCAAAACTGAACTAACAAAAGGTTACCAATTGATATCCAAAGCCTTTTTATCGAATCAGGCCTCCATTTTCTTCATTTTCCATTATTTTCCTTCGATTTCCTCTTCACATGCAAATCATGACATTTCACCTCCATTTTCTCCTAATTTGCATTATTTTCATAAATAAACATGCCAAACATTCCATTTTTCCTTTCCAAATCTTTAGCCATTGCCCTTTCTAATTTCCTTAGCCATAAACAATCACAAGTGATCCCCTTCACTAGGATTTTTCCCAACATTCATCTTGGAATAAGTGTCCCATCATCCATCGTTATTATTTTTCCTTTATTTACTTTTATTACATGGAATTTTAACCAGGGTTGTTACATAGTGAAACAAGAGCTGCAATAGTTCTGGCTCTTCTTGGCATACACAGTTCAGATATGTAAAAGATAAATATCTCTATTCCTCAAATCTGAGATTAAACTCCCCTCTCCTCTACATCCCTATATCTCTATTACAATAGTTCTTTTAGAATCCTAAATTGTAGAGTAGAGGCAGCCTTTTTCCTTGATTCAAATCCTTATTACAAAGCCCAGAGATTGTATTTATACATGTTGGGAATACTAATACTCTACCTTTATTTTCTCAATAGATGAAGCAAATAAATGTAAAATGTAGTTGGATTATTCCTTTAGATCAAATTTTGGTTGAATATGAATGGCTACTACTCAAGGAGATGCCCAATTTAGCTCATGCTCACATAAGACGATATTCAATTACTTCAACAATGATAGCAATTTCCTGTCCATTTTAGTTCCGCTTTTCCACCTAGAGGAGTTCTTTTAGAGATAAGTTCTTGGATCTATTAGTATATTTCATCCTAGAAGCTTATCTCCCAATATAGGGTCAGAATTAGTATAATTCGGGGAGAAAAACAAGCTAAAGTATAAGCAAGCTATAAAATAAAAAATATGAGCCATGAGATCGAATTAAAACATATTAAATGGAATTTTTTTTTATTTAACCATTATAGTTGTACCAAATGGTGACACATGGAAACATTTTAGTCGAATCAGAGGTAAGTCCAGCAGAACTTTTTTATAATATGTGTAAACAAAAATGTCGATATTGGGAGGCTCTTATATGGAGTGGATACGATTTCACATTTTTTTTTTTACAAATTGTATCGGGTCCAAATATCTGAGGTGAATGGATTATGAGGGGTTTTATGAATGTTACCATTTAGAAGTTCTGATATACATGCATATGCAATATTCTGATTAAACCACCATTAATACACATATCAAGTGTGGATATCGGAGCTTGGAAGATATCGAAAGTCAGACGGGGAGGTGCATTGGAATATCAAAGATAGAGAGATTATTGAAGATCAGAGCTAGGGGTTATATCACTATCAGAGGTTGGAGGGAGTGTTGTATTAGAGATCAGAGGGATATCTTGTATTGTCATATCAAGGTTCTGATATGTGTAAGCTCGATATATATAATAGTCTGGTTGCACTTGTATTAAGTTTATTAATGAAGTTTTAATGTTTGTGTTTTAAAAGAACTGGCCACTTGTAATATAAAAGGTTTAGCCCTAATATTTATTTGAAATAATAATACCACTTTAACATTGAAGCTTGGTCTTGCAGGCTATGTCTATTATTTACAAATTAAAATAAATCATAATAAATTTATTATTTATACACAAATACAAAATAGCATAAATAAAAAATTATTATGCAATTTATGTATACTTGGTATGCCAAGGTAGTTAAAATATCCAGACTAAGTCAAAACATTATTTACAAATCAGATAACCACAAGAAGCGAAACAAAATATATAGGAAGCTAGGGTTATGTAAATTATGCTAAGGAAATCAAAACTGAAAAATAAAATGGTCCCCATAATTTTATTATACGAATAAAATAAAAATAAAATGGTGGGTTGTTGAGTACTAAAACAACCCTCTACCTTGAATTGATGATCAATTTGATCAAGTGAGGGAGCAATTGTATTTTAAAAAAATGATTTAAGGATCAACTACAACGAACTGTTGTTAAAAGATGAAGATATTCATAAGACAACTTTTAGAACCTTATATGATCACTATGAGTTTGTAGTGTTACCCTTTGGTCTCACTAACACACCACCTTCATGTGTCTAATGAAAAACATACTCCAAAAATATATTGCTAGGTTTGTGCTAGTATTCATAGATGTCATTTTAGTGTATTCTAAAAATAAAGAAGAGCACAAAGAAAATTTGAAATTGGTCTAGCAAACTTTAAGAGAACAACAACTTTATGAAAAATTTAGCAAATGTGAGTTTTATAAATACATAATACAAAATTTAGGTCACTTGATTTCAAAGGAGGGACTATTTGTTGATCCTGAAAAGGTTAGGGATATTATAAATTGGCCCATACCAAATGATTTTTGAGTAGTTCACTCATTTATGGGGATCACAAGATATTATTAGATATTTATAAAGGGATCTTGAAATTTGACTTATCCCATTACTTCCTTATAAAAAAAGGGAATAAAGTATGAGTGGACAACCAAATGCCATTAAAATTTTGACAAGTTAAAACAATTCTGACAATAGTTCTTGTACTGAAAATTATAGACCAAACAAGGAATTCACTATTTGTACTGATGCCTATTTTGAAGGCCTTGCCGGAATGTTGATGTAGGAAAATGCATTAGTAGCCTATGATTCTAGGAAGCTGAACCATACAAAAAGAATTATGTTGTGTATCAACTAGAGCTGGGAGAAATGATAGATGCTCTAAAAATGTGGAGACACTATTTGTTAGGAAACAAAGTTACCTTGGTTACACATCACGTTAGCTTGAAATAGTTTTTCGTCCAACTTTATCTAAATCCTAGACATGCAATGTGGCTAGTTTTTCTAAGTGAGTTTGAATTTGATATTAAACACATAAAAGGAAAATAAAATAAATTAGTTGTTGCTTTAATTAGACACACTCATGCTTTGATGGGAGTATCATTTAACAATATTAGTACATATTTTATGGAATCGATTAAAAATTCAATAGAAAAATATCATAAATATCTATAAGTTCAACAAAAATTACAAGAAATGGAAGCTTGAGGATATGTTGAAAATTCTGAAAAATTGCTAATCTATTAAAAGATATTGTATATTGCTAATGTGAGTGTGCTAAAATAAATAATATTGGATGAATATCACAAGAAACCATATGCAATCCCTCCTGGATACCAAAAGATCATAACATTAGTGAATTTTTTTTTGGCTAGGCATGAAGATGGAGGCGACAAAATACATAAAAAAATGCATATAATGTAAATAAGTAAAGGTGGAACATCAACACATTGTTGGATTACTGAAACCACTACCCATTCCCAAATGGAAGCGCAGAGTGATTTCATTGGATTTTATTATAGGCTTACCAAGGAGAAAATAATAGCATGACTCCACGATGGTGGTATTAAACACACTAACTAAAGAAACACATTTTATACTCATGCAGTCTACTTTTGGAACCACACAAATTGCTAATATATTCATGAAGGAAATTTTCTCACTGCATGGAGTACCAAATATGCTAGTGTCAAACAGAGATCTTAAATTTACCTCCTAGTTTTGGAAATATTTGTCTTGGTTCATAGGAATGCAATTAAATTTGAGCATCTCATATCATGCTGAAATGCATCGATAGCCATAAAGGACTATTCAGATCTTGGTTGATATGTTGCGAATATATTACATGGATAGGCCTACTAAGTGCAAGTATTTTATACATTTAGAATAATTTTCATATAACAATAGCTATTAGACTTCAATAGAAATGAGTCCTTTTGAAGCATTTTATGGTAGAAAATGTCATACATTGCTTAGTTTGAGTGAACTGAAAGATCAATTGATAGTAGGACTAATGGTTTACAAGAAATGGAACATATGCTACAAAATATTAGACAGAACATCAAAATTGGACAACACATGGAAAAAGGCTACGTAGACAAGAAAATAATTCATAAATAATTTAATATTGGAAGCCATGTTTACTTGAGAGTAAAACTTAGGAAAAGTACCTTAAGAACTAGGACTTGTGAAAAATTGGCACCACGATTTTGTGGGCCTTTTGAAATCTTAGACAAAATTGGTCCAGTAGCATATCAACTTTCTTTGCCTAGTCATATTAAAGTTCATAATGTCTTTTGTGTGTCCTTATTAAAGAAATACGTTCATGATCATTGTCCCATTATTGATTAGAATCTGATATAGGTGGAACCTGAAGGAGACTTCCCGCGAAAGCCACTATGCATCTTAAATTAGAAAGAGATCTTACTTTGGAACCGAGTCGTCACCCAGGTTAAAGTGCAGTGGAGCCACTTTACACTCAATGAGGCTACATGGAAGTGGGATGATATGATGGAAGAATATTATCCAACATAATTCAAGAATGAAGAAAATGAACAATAAACATTGAGGATAATGTTAATTTATAAAGAGGGGGAAGATGTAATACCCATCCATTTCTATGTAAATATATTTTTATTTTTAGATTAAATTATTTTTAGTTGTGATGGCTAGGAATCCATACTAAAATCAAATTAAAATTAAAAACAAAGTATGAATATGTATTAAATGAATTTTATTAATGAAAAGAAAAACTAAAAATTACTTAGGAAAGAAACAATTGAATTAAAGAGATTATTTCCACAATCCAAAAACCAATGTTGATGGATAATATCAAGACAACATTCCCTTAAGTCACTCCTAAAAATCTCTAGGGGTTGATCAATAAGATTCAATATGATTGGAGAGAAAATCTATTAAATCACTTAGTATGGAGAATAACACTGAGTAAGGGTGAATAAAGCACCATGACATAAAAAGGCCAGTTTTATAGAAAAGGAGAAGATGTCTTTGCCAAAAAAAAGAAAAAAAAAAGAGAAAAGCCTAGGCTAGTGGGTTGGAAAAGCCTAAGAAGAAGGACACCACTAAGGAAAGATATATTAGGGAAGTAAGGAAGAAAATCCCTTTTCTAGAATCACAAAGGGCGGTTAATTCCTTTGGAAACAGATCTTTCCTCGAGGGGAATTGGAAGATCAGTTCATGGTTGGGAGGAAGGTGTCTCGTCCAAAAGTTGTTTCGGTTATAAACCCAGTTAGAATTTCTATAGAGTTATTAACTGTTGGTTTTCTGGAAATTATGAACACTTGGTTTATTTTCAAAGCATGAAATAGGAATTATATTATGTTTAACTCCAAAATATTTAAAATATTTATCATATGGGTTACTAAAATGATTGAATATGTGTAGAGGGAAGTAGCTGTATAGTTATGGGAAAATGTATGTCTATAGAAAATAATTTTTTTAAGTAAATAATTATGAGTACTTGATTGGTTGGGAGGCTTACAAGAGAATCATTATTTTAAAGAAAATTATTTTGATATTAATAGTTTCACAAATTTCCATTAAGTTCTACTGAATTTTTCGATTCTTTATACGAACACATTGAATTGGGGATATAGCCTAGTTCACCTAAATTTTATCTCTGGGAACGGTAGGAATTACTAAACTAATGGTTGAATTACTCAAATCGTGCATAAATATAACCAAAGTAATAACTTGGTAGTTATAGTAAACATCCTTCAATTTTGAATTGATGTCATTCAATACTAGACAGTTAGACTAAAAAAAATAAAAAGAGAAAAATATAAAACCTCTAAAGGAAAATTAGAGCTTTCAACAAATTAGATATAGTGGCTAACTTTATTATTGTCTTTGAGTTACATGGCGATATGAGTCTCTATAAATTTTATCAAGAATCATTAATTCTATACTACTTGAAGGTTACTACTCGTGACATTGCTAGTAGCCTTGTCTATGATGCTCACGAGAGAAGAGGAATTTTCCTATGTTAACCGTAGTAGTATACGGAACGGAAATAATATAGTAATATCCAGTGATAGAAAGTAAAAGAAGATAGATACTAATAAAACATATCACTTGACAAAAGAAAATAATAAATTGGATTAAGAATTCAACGAAAAGGGTATATTTGAAGTATACTTTCTTACAAGCATCTAGCAGATATCAAGAGGGTTGGGAAAAAGTTGTGATACTAATTCACATGGGTTAATGCTGAATTATTTCCTTCCTATGGAGAAACAAATGATATAAGGGGTTGAGTCATGCGAGTTAGTTAATTTGTTATAATGTTGACATCAATCCCATACAAGGCAGCTTAGGGTAATAATATATAATCAAAATCATGAAAGCCTTGTCACAAATTGTTGGAGCTGAAAATTAGTGAAACTAAACTACTTAATTGAAGAGTTTCATAAAAGAAATAACTAAATATATCAAAATAAATCCTTTAATTTCTTATGGAAAACAAGTACTTGTAAACAAAATTGAACATTTCCTTAATCACTATAGAGAAATGGAGTTGTTGTACTTACTATTCATACATGTGTATGTAGACAATATCAAAAGGATAGATTTCATCATAGTAGCCTTAAACATTACTTCTAGATTTAATTAAGAAATTATAAAATTTTCATGATAGCCCATCACTGAAATGTTATCCAAACATAATTAGAAAGATATAAAGTCCAACAAAATCACACAAATGACTATAAATAAATGAATCTTTTACAATACATATTAACAATTCATACTCATATATTCAAATGAGGAAGGAGATCTCAGAGTACATATCTTAAAATTATATCACTTAGAGAGATTCCAATGAAATTATGGTCTTTTTTGTAGATAGAGGTTTAAATTACCTCTTAAATATTTACATACAGGAAGAAGATGAAAATTAAACCCATAAAAAATAAGGGCTTCAACTCATAATTCCATGCTTAGGCTAGAAAGAACGAAAGGGAACCAATAATGATCCTAGCATAGACGAAACTACACCATATAGGAGAGATATCACCACTATCCCTAATACGCATGAAACACTCCATTGAGAAGTAAAGGTGGTGCAAAATAACTAACCTGACGTGGGTGAGAGTATTCAGCAAATGAACGACAACATTTCAACCTGGAAGAGAAGAACTCTCAAAGTATGTAGGGGTTGGAGGTATGTTCAAAAGAGGAATCGAGGGATTGGTGTTAACCCTATTGGAGGAAAAGGATAAAATAAATATGTAGAAAATGGGAAACAAACTGTTAAAAAGAAATTGTTTACCTGATGAAGGACAATCTCTTGCTGTGAGCCAGTATTTCCTGTTAATGTGAAGCATAGGAAGGAAATAAAATGAAAAGGGTTACTTTAAATAGAAAAACTCTATAACGCTGGAGGAACACTAAAATAAATTGCATATCGAAACTGAAGAGAATATACTTACTTAAATAAGAGCACTGGCACCCTGCTGATCCACTACTAGGATACGCACCCACAAGGGTTTGTTGGAATTCAGGCACAAAATTTAAATAAAACACACAAGTAAACACAGCAGAAGACAAAACCATAGAACAAGATATTAACGTGGTTCACCCAACCAATCTGGGCTACGTCCACCAAACATAGGCATCAGGAATATATTAATCAAAATTTGGAGATTACATCAATGAAATCCTCACACACTCTTAGCAAACCATCCGAATGGTTGCCTATTATATAGAAGAGAGAATCTAACTGCTCTCACATCAAATTTAGGATGCATTAATTTTCTCCCAACAACCTGGAGATAATCCAGCAACAAATTTCCTATTGTTGTCACCTACAGAGATTTCTGCCTATTTTAGTTTAAACAGAAAATCTCAACAATCTCCACCTTGACAACAATTCGCCTGATGCCCTGTTATTATTATTTTATCTTTTCTGCAAGCCAAGAGAAGCCAAACACCAGCGTAGCTTCTCCAACAAAACTGGTTTCGTGAACATGTCTGCACAGTTCTCCTTTGTATGCACCTTTTCAAGAGAAACGCCCCTTTCAGTGATAACCTGTCTTACAAAATGATATTTGATTGGAATATGCTTTGACTTACTATGATAGGCCAGATTTTTAGCCAAATGTATTGCACTTTGACTGTCACAAAGTAACCTGATGTTGTCCTGTAACCTACCAAACTCACCAAGCAAACCTTTCAACCAAACCGCCTCTTTGCAAGCATGAGAAGCAGCAATGTATTCTGCTTCAGTAGTGGACAAAGTAACAATGTTCTGTAGCTTTGACATCCAGCTTATAGCTCCACCTGCAAGAGTAAAGACGTACCCTGAAGTTGATCTTCTCTTATCCAAATCACCTGCAAAATCGGAATCAACATATCCGGAAACAAATTCACTACTCTTATTGTAAGAAATACAATAACTACTTGTGCCTCTCAAGTACCGAAGCACCCATTTCACTGCTGACCAGTGTTCTTTACCCGGATTTGCCATGTACCTGCTGACAACCCCAACTGCATGAGAAATATCTGGTCGCGTACATACCATCGCATACATCAAACATCTTACTACATTGGCATAGAATTCGAGACATATAATCCTTTTCTTCATCTGTATTAGGACATAAACTCGAAGAAAGCTTAAAATGGGAAGCTAAAAGGATCGACACAGGCTTCACATTGTTCATACCAAACCTCAAAAGTATTTTCTCAACATACTTCTGTTGTGATAGCCACAGCTTACCATTGCCCCTGTCTCTGAAAATCTCCATGCCCAAAATCTGTCTATGCCTTTGATTTTACAAAAACAATATGCCTGTGCCTTTGTACTTATGCCATTAAAAAAAGAAAAAAAAATTCTGCCTTTGCATTGGTTTTTACACAACCAAAAAAAACTGCCCTCTGCCATATGCACTTCTAAAAAAAAAATAATATACATCCTTTTCAAAAAAGCTTCAATATCCCTTATAACTCTTTTTGTTTAATGGCTTTAACATAATTACGTACACCCTTTTTTTGGTTTAAAAAACATGAAAAATAAGAGTACGTACTTTTATTTTTTGGTTAATGGCATTAAAAAAGAATAAGTACGGAATTTCCTTTGATTTTCTTTTGGCCCTTCACGTCTCTTTTAGCCACACTTCACTTGCAAAACCATGGCCAAAACCTGAACTTGTACATACACTAAATTATTATATCACAACAACCTGTGTACAGATTTTATGCGATTCACAAGTTTGGGGAATTTTTAGAACAATCGGAGCAGGCCAAAAGTGAAACAACAGTTACGAAAATGCAAACAAGCATTCACCATGTGGAAAAATGCAAACACGCATTTAGTACCTTCCTTGTCCAGGGTCCGGCAACAATTAACAGCGCAGCAACAATTGAAAAAATTCAGGCTCCACGCACTAATGAACAGCGCACCACACAGTAAATGTACCAGGTATATTAGGCAGCACGCAGGTTGTCTCCGCCTTTCAGGCAACACCACCACTAATCCACCACTCAGCACGCAGGTCCAGCAATACGCCAGTGCTACACGCAGGTGCAGCATACAGCGCTCCACGCAGGTGGGTTGGTAACACACAACACTAATGGAAGACTCTCGCACCAGCAATGGAGTCCTGTTAACGCACAGCGCTTCCAAACATGTGTAAAATGCACAGCACAATAAAAAAAAAACACATTCAGCACGCTCCACCACTCAGCGCACCAGCAACTCCACGCAGCACCATGCACCAGCTCTCCAACATCGCTGTGATACCAATTGTTGGATCAGATACACAAAAAATAAATTAAACACACATCAGAAGCAAGCACATAAACACAAGAATTAACGTGGTTCACCCAACCAATCTGGGCTACGTCCACCAAACATAGGCATGAGGAATATATTAAATCAAATTGGAGATTACATCAAGAAATCCTCACACACTCTTAGAAACCATCCGAATGGTTGCCTATTATATAGAATAGAGAATCTAACAACCTCATAACTCCCTCACATCAAATATAGGAGGCATTAACTCCCTCCCAACAACCTGGAGGTAATCTAGGAACTGAATCCCTATTGTTGTCATCCTTAAGAGATTTTTGCCTATTTGACTAAAACAGAAAATCTCAACATAATGGAGTGCAGCAGGACTATAAGGCTTTGAAGACATCAACCCCAGCTTCCAATACTTCAGCGCAATTTTTTTCACTGTATTTTCCAATAATAGCATTGATTAATCAAATTTCTTTGACTAAAAAGATTAATTTAAATATTAATGTATACGTGTCTCTTTACTAGAATGTCTACTTGCATATCAAACACATATAGTGAGTTGCGTGGATTTTTTTGCTTTAATACTTGAGCACCATTTTTTTTTGCTATATTTTCTAATAATGATATAGATTAATCAAATTTCTTTGATTAAAAACATTACTACAATACAAGTATTTTCAAAATAGTGTTTCTTTTTCATATTTCTATTTTGAAATTCACTTTTAAGAGTGTTTTTGCGAGGACGGGCGTCAGGGCTTTCTCAACCACTGCAGGGACTACCGCTACGGCAGTGGCTCCCTTATTAAAATACAAATTTAGTAATATAAATTTTTTTACAACAAAATGCACTCTTATATTTAAAAAATTTGCACTTCCATTAAAAGCTTAAAAGCTTATAGAATAATTTATATAACTTATTTACAAAATATCCACTCCCAATTTTCCTTTCATAGTATCATCTGGCCTTTTTCTGAAGATTCTTATATCAATATTAATATAAAATTTCACTTCTACCTTTTTCATTAAATACACATTCTTATTACCCTCAACCATTTATTAAAATACAAATTTAATAATATAATTTTTTTTTACAACAAAATGCACTCTTATATTAAAAAAAAATTACAATTCCATTAAAAACTTTAAAACTTACAGAATAATGTATATAACTTATTTACAAAATATCCACTCCCAATTTTCCTTTCATAGTATCGTCTGGCCTTTTTCTAGCAATTCTTATATCAGCACAATTTGCATTATACGTAGATTGTTACATCATTTTTTAGAAGATGCTTGAAATACTTCCCAAAAGTTGATACTAGGTCTTTTTTATTTTTTATTTCTATTTTTAAATATTATATTTAAAAGTGCATCCGTGAGTTTAAAAAAGTAATTTGCAAACCATTTATAATATATACACAAATCGACTATTTTCTATTTTTTATTTTTATTTTTAAATATTATATTTAAAAGCGCATGCGTGAGGTAAGAAAGTAATTTAACAACCATTTAAAATATATACACAATGGACTACATACATTCTTCCCCGGCAACTTGATATTGCCATTTGTTTTTTGTTCATGTCCTTGAACATTTCAAATTTTATGATCATCTAAACATTTAGGATTATACATAAATTAAAATCCATCATTTTAATAAAATTTACAAACAACCACAAGTATCCATTAGATTGTAAAAAAAATAGTATTAAATAGAAAACCATTTCACTACATTAGTAATTCTAAATAATGATATAATGCAAACTAATATAAAGCAAGTTACATTTTTAAACCCTTTTTTACCTTGTTTGAATAAATAATATTGTTAAGTTTATTAATATATACAAAATAATGAAAAAATGTATTTCAAATGAAAATAAAATATAAAAAAATAAGTTATTAATAATATTTTAATTTAATTGATTCCACTGTCATCATCAGATCACAAATCGATTTTAAAAACCAACTTAAAGTATATTTGCTTTTCATGGCCATTATACCTTGACGAAGGATGTTTATTCCTCCCAACGTGGGTAATTTTATTAAGAAAAGCCTCGAAAATTTATATTGTATGGAATGATACACCAAGAAAATGGTAAAAGCAGAGGTGGCACGAATCACAGTACACAATGACATAAAGTATAGTTAATATGAATTTATTGGCTTTTCTCACCGTGGGTAAATTTAGTAAGGAAAGCCAAGAAAATTTATACAGTATGGAATGATACACCAAAGAAAATGATAAAAAGATAAATGGCACCAATTACAATACACAATAACTTGAAATAACTTTAATATGAATTTATCGACTTTTAATTAATTCAAAATATTTATACTAAAAATACATACTATTAAAATTGTACGGAGGCTATGCCAGGCATTAGGAGAATAGATAAGAACTATATCTCGTGCAATGAAACAATGACTCCAAAATAACATGAAATCCACAGCTTGCCTTATCATTTTTAAAAAAATGATGTGAAATATAAAAATACAATCTAGTATCTAATTACATGCGAGAGTACCCACTTCTGCTTTAAACACTTAAATACATATACAAATAGTCAGTAATAGTGTTTGTCCGTCTGTACTGTCATATCAGTACGGTGAAATCGTTGCAAAATAAGAATCTATTGGTAAAACTCAAAAAAAATATTTCAAGAAATAAAATAAAAAATATCGGTTTCCCTCACCCATCTTAGTGCTATCTCGCATCAAACTACCATTGCTTGATGGGTTTAAAAAATTATATCGGAAGACGGAGCACCTGGAATAATCATTTGTTTCTCTGAAATAGAAAAAACTTATAGAAATAAACTGAAATTCATGAACAATATCTCTGGAATTCAAATAGACAAATAGAAAAATAGACAAATTCAAACATGTGAAATATCAAGATGTTGAATTGAGGATTTTGTGATCTATATTAAATTTATGAGAGATTTTTTGAGGTAAATTACATGAAATTTTATTTGTTGACGCGTTTCGAACCAACTCTGTGGTTCATTGTCACCACAAGTTAAGGAATGAGATCTAGTTTTGCATATTAAATAGTCAGAGCAGAACATCCAACGACTATTTCTTGACCGAGCAAAGGCTAAATTTGACCAGGAGACCGTTAATTGGACAGGATTAGGGTCATGACCTATTAATCCCTGATGATGAATCACATTGATTAGTTAGAAAAGCATAAACAAATGAAGCATAAACAAATGAAATTTCATGTGATTTAAGCCAAAAAAATCTCTCATAAAAATATCAACATACCAATATTCTTAAACTGTAATTTATGTTATGCAACCAATTGGCCTTCTGGTTTGATCCTGATTCCTGATGTATTCTTATCTTCCCAGAAGTTCTTATCTTCGTAGTGACAATTAGCGAGTGACCAATCGAGATTGCATGGAATTATTCCACAAGATTTTATAGACTTCTGACCCCATGATCAGACCTGACATGTACAGAGAAATGAAAAAGAGAGTTATGCGCACATGTAGATGGCTAAATTGAAATCGAATGTGCAGAGATGGCACTATTACATAAAAGTTGTTAATGTACACAGAATTTTTTTAAAGATTATGTTCAAGCTTTTCTAACGTTTCCTCTGCCGCTAGAATTGTATAATGGTTGAGAATCTTTTGAACATTCATGTCTTCTTCTAAATAGCAAGCTCAGCGTTACAGATTCTAAGAGCACTTGTCAGCAATGGATTGGATAGCTTCGATAAACTTCTGAAATCAGAGAAGAATTAATCATTGGAATCAGAAAGGAGATAAGTATGTTTAAAGCGATTAATTTTAAAAGTAAAAACTTTCACGTTAGACGGTACACTCCCTCATAAACAGGCTTAGCTCACATGTGGCCTTTTCCATTTGCATCCGTGCATGTGTTGTTTCATTCTCAGCCGGTTGTTTTCGAAATGTCAAATCAGGCAGTCATTCCCCAGCGCTTTCCTTGCGCTGCAGAAAGAAGAAGTCTGAAAACATTTTTGAATACAGATCACAGGTCGCATCGCAATGAACAGCTTTGCGCTGCAGAAAGAAAAGGTATGAAAACATTTTTTAATACAGATCACATGGCAATGAAAACATTTTTGAACACAGGTCACATGGGAATGAACAGCTTTATGGTGCAGAAAGAAGTATGAAAACATTTTTCAATACAGGTCACATCGCCATGAACAGCTTTGCGCTGCAGAAAGTTTGAATACAGGTCACATCGCAATGAACAGCTTGCGCTGCAGAGAGAAGTATGAAAACATTTTTTCAATACAGGTCACGTAGCAATGAACAGAAGAGACAGTTGCCTTAATTATGATTTCTACAGGGCTGCGCAGATGGTCAGTAATGGTGTCAGGGCTGCGCAGATCAAATAAGGCAATTCTTATTTCAGAGCTTAATAATAATATTAATGCTATCTGACATGCAAGTTTTTTAGCTATTCTTCTCTCTCCACGTGTTGTCACTCATAGAGTAATAACTAGAAAACTCGCATGTCAGATAGCATTAATAGCATTAATATTAGTATAAAATCTGAAATAGGAAAAGCGGTCAAATAAAAACCATCAATATTGTAAAATCATTGTAAAATAAGAATTTAACCACTAAATAATTAGAAAACTAAAAAAATAAAAATATTTCAAAAAAATAAAAAAATTCTGTTTTATAAAATTAACTTTCCACGAACAAAATTAAGTTCAAAATATTACTAATTGAGTAGCCAATGTTTTTCTCAATAAAATTAACTTTCCACAAACAAAATTATGGTCAAAATATTACTAATTGGGTAGCCAATGTTTTTCTCAATAGGTTATACACCGGCGGTGCCGAAAGGACAATAAGTATATTGGTGTATGGATGGAAACCAATCTCTTGATATTCTGCAGAACATCAAGGATAATTGTAAAAGAGTACCCGTTCTTTCGCATTAGTAGTAATTATTTAAAGCATTCCTATATAATGTTATCTATTATATAGTGTTAAAAATTGGATTCCTCTAAAATATTGACAAACTCCCGAACTCCCTTTTATTAGGTTGACAGACTCCTAAACTCTCTTTTTATTCGCGGATAAGTGTATATAAAAACATATGTGTTGACTTTATTTTTTAATTTTTAAATGAAGACTAGGATGGAAGGTGCGAATATGTTTGATCTGAGTGATCGACCAACGACTAACATTTAAAAGCGTGCCAACCATTGTAATCAAAATTAATTAAAAGTGAAAAGAAATATATGGTTAATTGAAAGGTAGCTAGTGAGTGCCAAGTTTTAGCGAGCTTGGCTTACTGATTATGTGTTCACTTTATAAAAGCATTGGAATGTTGATTATCCCTAAATTAATTCATTAACATATCTAAAAGATTACACATTATGGAACATTTATATATATATATATATAAACCCGGTGGAATATTACATAATTGATATATTAACATTGATAATATAATAATATATATAATTAATTAATAAAGCAATAAAGAAAAAATTAATTAATAATTAAATGAAAAGTAAGAATTATATTAATAAAATAAAAATAAAATAATTTAAAGAAAAAAACAGGATGCATTTATAAATTAAAAATTAAAAACATTACAAAGTAATAAAGTAAATATCAATAAAATAATCATTTCAATAAAAAAGTAATTAATAATAAATGAAATTATTAAACGATTAATTAATACATTAGTCAATCAATAATATAGTTTATATTAAATTAATTAATTAATAATAAAAGTAAAAATAAATAATAAAAAGAATTAATCAATTATTTATTTATTAATTTACAATTAACAGAATATAAAACAAATAAAAAAGTCATTAATTAAGTAAATAAATCTATAATTGACCATTGACATTAAAATTAAAAATAAAATTGAATATTAAACCTGTGAAAAATTAAAAAAAATTTATTGATAATCAAATTCAATTGATTAATCCATTCATTGATTAATCATTCCATATATATATTATTTTACATGAAGAAATTTCAGTATATATAAGGGAAGAGAGCACACAGGGTAAAAATGAAAACAAAAAATGGATGAGAAAAAACTAGAAATGGAAGGCATTTCAGCAAGAAGGTGTTGGTAGACAGATGTTGGTTGTTTGACTAGAGCGGTGGCTGCATAACATGACGTTTCTGGGAGGGATGTGAAGGGTCTCCGGGGTGGCCGCATAAGATGTTGTTTTGGGGAGGGATTTAAAAGGTTTGTTGTAGTAGTAGAAAATGCATGTTGGTTGATGCTTCTAAGCGGTGGTGGTTCTGGAGGTTGGTTCGGGTAGTGCTCATGCTCTGCTATGTGTGCTTCTTGTTGTGTATGCTTCTTGTTGGGCCCAGTGTGACTTTTAGGGCTTCAAAACATTGCGGTGTCTTAGATTGAATTGGGTGGGAGAAGAAGCTTTAGCTTTGTCTAGTAAGTGGCATTATGCTTTCAATTTGTTTATCTACAAATATGTTTGTTGTCTAAATAGAAAATGGGATAAACTAAAAAACCAAATTGTAGATAATTTGTAAACTAGGCTATGAGTAACAAATAACTAAAACAAAGCTTAATTTATATATGGAGATATTGTTCCAGTAAAAGACACGATAATCTGTAAACTACGTTATGAGTAATAATATTTCATCAATGGAGTTTTCAAATTGTTGTATTAAGTGTAATGTCTCCTGTAACTTAAGTGTGTAGACCGAAGAAGGACATGCCCTCTTAGATAATTTGGAAAATAATTTGGGTCCAGTTAGCTCAATCCCCGATTAGAACACTGAGAGCTTGAACAATCTCGTACCCAACAGAGAAAAACTCAAGCAAAAACCTTGTGGGCCATGAGGAATTGGGAAGGCCCCATTTTGCATAACCCCCGAGGTTGGAAGAGAGAGTGCAGCCAAGTAACTCTGGAAGACTGTCAAAGCGTAAATGAAACACTATAGTATAGACATGTAGGTTAAAAGATAACTTCACAAATCTTTGGCAGTAACTGATAATAGTGTTTTGAAATAGGTAAAAACATACAAAGCATATATTTCTTAGAGTATGAAATTTTATTGTACAAGAATACCACCTGATTAAACTCAGAAACAAACAAAGAAGAATTATTTCATGCCAATCATAATAAGAGGGGAAAAAAAAAAAATTCTTCAACAATTTCAAGGAAACACACAGTGCATGCATGGAAAGTAATTAAAGAACTTTTATGGAAAAACAAATTAAACACTACCACGAAATGTTAACCGCATAGAGCGGAAACAAACCCCATGTGTTGGGTTTCATAAACCAAGGTTCTGACACTAAAATCGACACGGGTTGGAGTATCACTGTAAACTAAACTAATTTATGAGTAATATTCACACATAATGGTGTTTTGATATTGGTGTATTCACACATAACTTAAGCCATAGGCTTAGTCCTGAGAGGTATAGTCGAGCACATGGCATGTTATATAGTTTGGCAAATGGTTTGGGTCGTGCTACGTCAACCCTCGGTTAGAACACTGAGAGCTTGAACAGTCTCGCACTATAGTACATACTTGTAGTTTAAAAGATAGCTTCATGAACCTTTAGCAGTAAATGATACTAGTGTTTCAAAACAATAAAGACAAATAGAGCATACATTTCGAAGAGTATGAAATTATATTGTACAGTAATTCCACCTGATTAAACTTTGAAACAAAGAAAGAATAATTATTTCATGTGAATCATAATAAGGGAGAAACATAAACATTTCTTGAACAATTTTAAGGAAAACACTATGCGTGCATGCCAAGTAAGTAGGGTACTTTTATGGAAAATTAAAATTAAACATTGTTACAAAATGTTAACCGCATAGAGCGGAAACAAACCCCATGAGAAGGGTTTCATAAACCAAAGGTCTAACCCTAGATTCAACACATGAGTTGTTATATGAGTGTAAACTTTTATATATATATATATATATAAACCTATAGTTTTTAAACAGGAAATAATCAATTACATCCAGAAAACCAACCACAAAGAAAAACCCTACTTGTCCTCAACAAATTGATGAGTGGGATTCAACCTCGTGGTAAAAACCTGCTACAATCCATAATACATAAAACCCTCTAGCTAGACTGCGTACTACATAAACCCCCCTTGCTAGACTCCATACTAGAGAAAAGTCCCTCGCTAGAATACATACTACAAAAGCCATACTCAAAGTAGCAAATTTGCATAGCTATCCTCGAATACGAATCATTAATTACACAGAAACCCTAGAAAAACAAGGCACATGGTTAATTTCACATATGTTGAAGTACTTTCCATGAAAGGTAATGCACGTGGAGAACTAGAATCATTAGAATTTTTACCGACAATGCAACAAACTGAGTTAGATATTCAGATAAAATATGTGTAGGATAACTTGAGAAGGCAAATGCAAGAACATTTCCTCGAGATGAAGAATTATGCAAAACGGTGAGATGACCTTGCAGTTTCTAGAAACATTTACGATTCAGGCCGTAGTTAATAGTAGAAGAGCATAATAAAACTTTAACCTATAGAGTTAGGGTGTAGCATTTGCAGAAAGCGGGATTGGAAATGAAACCTCAAGCTATTCATCTGGAATAAGGAGCCTACAAAATATGTATGTAAGGCTGAGGAGACAAAGCATGAATTCACACATAAAACGCGAGTTGCGACTCTTCTATTGATCACACAAAACATGATTATTACAATGAACCTAGTGAATGATATTTAACATATTTGACTAGCTACTCGCCTAAAATATCTTGACATGCACACACAATTAACTTGACTTGAATGAATGCTCAAACACTCAGTTAACTGACTCTCTATGTTTAGCCAACTCCACATGCGAGAGTAATTACAAATTCTAACACTCCCCCTTAATTACGACTATATGACTCAACATGAATCAGCATGAATTCACTATCAAATAAACATGTCTGCTGGTCTATGTCTCAGCATCTTGATAACCCAATAATCAAAATATTTACCTGTAAACATAGGAGGTGGTAGCAAATCAAAGCTACACTAATCACCCCCGATTCTTCTTTGTCTTATGCTAGATTTCTTAGTTCATCGGCTACGGCCAGAGCCTCTCTAACCATGGAAATTATCTTTGCCTGTTCTTTTCGATTTTTTTTCTTAGTCTTCTTCAGTCACGCTTTGCGACCCGTGACTATAGTCATTCTTTTTCTTATATATATAGCTTCTTTACTGATTGCATGAGGCCATACATGAACCTTAAAAGGAAACCTTCCAACATTAAAAACTTCTACTTGGCTTGCAACAATGGTGGTTGCAGCCTTTTTCCTCTCGATTTGACTGTCACTTGACTTTCAACAAATATCACGTTGTTATTACACTCTTTAAAGCTAGATAGTGGCTCCCGATGACTTTGCAGCTTTGCTACTTGATTGTGGCTCATGATGAACTTGCTGCCACAAATTGGCTAAGCCATTACGAAAATCGAAGGAAATTATCGTGCTTGCAAAAACGCGATAAGTTTTCCACTTCTAACGTCATTCTATGCTAAGCTCACGAGGGTTGTAGCAACCTTAATACCATTGTAAAGTGTGTTATAGCTCAATCAAGAGGGATAATTATTTCTCTCTTCACTTTTATGGATTACTGTTGATCTGCTCTCCCTAGCTCTTTGTAACCTTGCTCTTATACCAATTTGTTCGAAAGGCTAAGGAGACAAAGCATGAATTCACACATAAAACACGAGCTGCAACTTTTATATTGATCACACAAAACATGATTATTACAATGAACTCGGCGAAGGGTATTTAACCTTTTTGACTAACTAATCACCTAAAATATCTTGACACGCACACACAATTAACTTGACTTGACTCAACACTCAAACACTCAATCACTTAAATTTTTAGGTCCCTATAGTAATAGTGATTCCCCCATTACTATTGTCATTGTATCCCTTATTAATATTGTTGTGCCCCTATTGTCCCCATATTGTTATTATTGTGCCCCATAGAATCCCTCTATTGTTATTTTTGTGCCTTTATATTATTATTGTTAGGTTGGCTTGGTTATATGGTGACCCCTTGGACTCTTATATATAGAAAGGAGATTTTGTTATTTGAATAATCAAAGAATTGTTCATTTGTGTAATGTAAAGGAGGTTTCCCCCTCGAAGAGGCTGAATTCTAAGGCGTTGATCTATCCTTTTGTGAGATGGTTTCATAACATTTGGTATCAGAGCTTTGGATTCTAGGGTTTTGCTGCTCCAAAAAAGTTATGGTGGCATTTGCGCTATAACTTTTTTCTGTGATGTTTGAGACACTAAAAACAAAATTCATTTGGGTTGAAATCGTTCTGAACCTTGGTTCCGAATTTTAGAGCTTTTCGCGCTATATTTGAGGAGATATGATCTGAGGAAGTTGGCCTTTTTGAAGACTCCCAAATTATATTCCAAACAGCTGACTTGGGGAAAATCGTCATAACTTTTGTTTTGAGCATTTGATTGAAATTTCGTAACAAGGTACATAAAACGAATAGACTGTAGTTTCCTGTGTATATATTTCAGATCCTAAGGTCAAAATAGTGACATGTGGCACTTCATACAAGTTCGCTCTTCTGAAAAGGTATATAATTAGGTCATCTTGGGAGATTGTGCATAACTCTTTCTTGGAGAATCTAAATTTGATCAGACTGGTGGCATTGGAAAGAGGACACAGAGTGCTACTGTAGGTCACAATTTTAGAACTGGAAGATCTGAAATTACAGCGATACATCAGATGCAATATCAATCTCCTACAAAGTGAAAAAACGGTATGTAGATTTTTTTAATTTTTTTGCATAATCTTGGTTTGAAAAATTAGTTTGAAGGAATTCAAAGGGCATAGTGAAGAATTATTATCGGTAATTTATGCTCCAAAGTAAGAAAATGGAAACACCTAGTAAGCAAGCTGAAAGCTCTAGCATGACTCATGAAGAAGAGGAAGAAATGCAACATGATATATCAAAATTACGAGGCCAAGTGCAACAAATGTCACGTGCACAAAAGGTAATAAAATCTAATATCAATGGTTTAAAGAAAGATGTAGAAGCTAATATGAATGGTTTAAAGAAAGGTGTAGAAGCTAAGATGAATGACGTGGAAGCTATGATATATGATTTGAAGATAGATTTGAAGACAGATTTGAAGACAGGCATGGAAGATTTGAAGACAGATTTGACAAAGTTTCTACAAGAAATGCTTACTAATAACGAAAAGGTAGTAAAGGAAACTCATGATGAAAACAAAATAAATGTTAATCATGATTTCATAGACTTTAACGTTGGATCAAAGAACCACCATGTTCCAAAGATCGATATGAGGAAGTTTGATGGCAAAGATCCTGCAACATGGATACTACAGATGGAGCAATTTTTCGATCTCCAGAATGTCCAAAACACACAAAAGGTATGTATTGAAACTTTATATTTGGAACCAAATTAGTTTATATGGTATCAATGGCTTTTCTCTCATAAACCAATTGTCACTTGGGCAATTTTTACGAAAGAAATGACAACACATTATGAGGATACAAAAAGCAACACTTTTTTTAGCCAATTGATAAATCTCAAACAAAAGGGTTCAATGATGGAGCACATTGAGGAATTCCAAAAATTGAACATAAGGGTAAAAGATATTCCAAAGGA
>APFE030787906.1:116100-143951 GCA_000404065.3 Pinus taeda
TTAGAGTCACCAGCTGAAAATCAATTTGTATGAGCTATTTCTTTACAGCTGTAGTCTATCATGGATTCCAACTAATAGATTCATAGGCATTAATGTGACTCCATGAATCTGTTAAATGTAAAGGGAAATGAAAAGCAATAAACAGAAAGGATTTACATTTGATTTCAATCTTTTTGGGTTACGTACTTGTCATTTGTAGTAGAATAAGCATTTAACAATGGGGCATAAAGACCTCCTTTTCTTAGACTATTTATCATCCACCTTGCGTTCATAGAAATGCATTAAACAAAAAAGTAGTTATATGTGATCTGGTGGACTACATTACCTAGATTTCCAGTGCTACACATTCTTCAGGCCAAGATATACAGTAGGCACCTTCATAAGTGGTATTTACAATTCATCCTTTAGAATGACCAGCTGAAAATCAATTTGTATGTGCTATTTCTTTACAGCTGTAGTCTATCATGGATTCCCACTAAGCTTGGATATTGACATGTAAAATGTCAGAAAGGGTGATTTTTCTTTTCAAATATGACAAAACAAGATTTTCACAAACCAACATGAAGGACGCATTTCATAATCCCTTCTATTTTTATCAATAATGTTTTAGGTCATACAATTGAAAATTGCAACATATAGAAGGTTAAAAAGTAAAAAGTGTCGAGTACTGATTGTGCTGTCCTGTTCGTTACATAATTGCATTGTCAAAAAGATTTTGATCAATATGCTACAATGACCAGGGTAATAATAGCTTTAAAACTTGAGGCTCTTATGGATTTTAAAAAAGTTTCCCGACGGGCTATTCATGTAATAAAAAGCCTTAAATGCCTCAAAAGTTGAATTAAGAAACAAGCGGATTACTACAATTTACTTATGTACTACTAATTAACAAAAACCTTAACAATGGTTGTGTGAAGGCAATTAAAATTTTAAGTACTTTATTTTAGCTTAACCATTTGTGCATAAAAGGTCCTGCGGGACCAGCCACAAAAATTATGATTCTGCTGTAAGATGTGGCACATACCTAACAAGTGCAGCCACACAACATAACATACCTGATAACCTTGAAGACCCATTTTGTCCAGCAACTTTTTGTTTGCAGTCTTCTCATCATAGCTACAACAAGAAAACTGTCAAAACCAGATTTTGGTATTTTAAGGTGATAATCTGAATCAAGCACTAACCCATCATATATTGAATGATTTACTTACCTCCCATCAAGCACACCTGGAGCAAGAATACCAAAACGATCAAGAAATTCATCAAATGTTCGTCTTGTTGGATACCCAACACAGCTAATTCTAATTGCCTCCATAACACCCTACAAAATAGTTGACTTTGTTAAAAGGAAATTCTAAATTTCTCTGAGTCAACCTCAATTAAAACTAAAAATCTTATACATTGTCAATATAAATATGCCTGCTCTTCCACTATCAGAACATTTAGAGCTTCAAAAAAATTAAACAAATATTAATCGATCCTCACTCCACAACGTAGTTGTTGCAAGACATTGTGATTCTAAAAAATGCATGCCTTCAGTAAACTGTTTGGTTTAGCGCATCGTATCTAATGA
Source organism: Pinus taeda (assembly GCA_000404065.3). Lineage (NCBI taxonomy): Eukaryota > Viridiplantae > Streptophyta > Pinopsida > Pinales > Pinaceae > Pinus > Pinus taeda. Next base: position 117,674 of record APFE030787906.1, read on the forward strand.
GGCTCTGTTGAGCTCAGTGTTTCCAGAAGAGATTGCAGTTGTTGTTGCACAAAAAGTAACCAAAAGCACAAGTCAATAACATGAATATATCAGTTATTGAGATGACATTACATGACAATTTAAAAAATGTACCTACTAAGGATGTGTCGTATAATTGAAACAATAGTCCTTAATGTAAGCCATTATATATCTGAGATAATTTGTATCTCCTAGAATTATCTTCACGTTGCAGGTCTGCAGGGATCATGTCATTAGTGCCCATCTGGTGGACCCACTGGGGTCGTACAAAATGGCCCACTATTTTTTTCAAGGGGGTCAAATTGCATATATGTGCACACGCACACACATATGGATGAATCTGTGTGGACCCACATTTCCTTCTTGCAGGTTCACCATAAGGGCCTAGATGGCTTGATGCATATATATTCACATGACTTGAACATCACAGGACTGCAAGCCAGATAGGTCACAAGGAGGGAAAAACAAACATAAACATATAACATAGAGCATCATCTCATGTGAATTGTTTGACAAGAGCCTGCATTAGTGTCTACTATCTATCTATAAGTCATTATATAATTCAGGTTAGTTGTGTGTCCTTGGGCTGATATATGTGCCTACGAGGCCTACAAGGGTTGTGTTGTGTAAGCCCATGGACTCCACAAGGGACATGCCATACACCATACAATATTTTTAAAAGGAAACCAATAGGATGGGTGCACATTTTACTATTTACTGTATAATATACGTATCAGTGTCCATAATAAATCCAAGATTTGAAACATGATAGCAAATCAAACTAAACCATTCTTAGGAACTAAATAACACAATAACTTAGAATACAAGATGAGTATCACGCAAAAAATATTCCAGCAGAAACTAAAGATAAGGTGAGAACAAAATCTTAACAAATGTGACTGCAGTGTCAATGGAAGGAATAATGTTTAATCATGCATTAAATACAACATTATAAAAGCATACCTTAAAGCGAGTGCCAATCGAGGAGAATTTAGATGACTTAGAAGACTCCTCAGGGACAGGAGGAAAGAGACCTGCAACAAAAGAACATTTTGAAGCATTTAACAGAGCTTGATGTTCTGCAACAACATAATCTTTATTCTTGTCAATGAATAAATCGGTCTGATATGTAACCTGCCAAACACATATCAAAGAAGATGAGCATTTTCAAGATATTGTGGCCACTGTGCATCAAAATACAGGGATTTTAATTAAACATCTAAAGGAATCAGTTTCTCACATCACCACCATAATTACCAATAGTGAAATCTGTACGAGAAAGTTTTGGTTTGCTGAAGCGTTTGTGATTCTTAAACGTTTGATAAAGCATCTGCGAAAACGTTTCATGAGTTGATCTTGGAAACATACTGCAAGGCCAATGGAAAGAGAGCAGTTAGTCTTTTTTTGAATAAGAAAGATATCAGTTACATAAAAACATTCAATAGAATTCTGCATTTTCCCCTTATTGCATAAGTTATTAGTGACATCAAAGCTTCACTGCCTAAGTCTTCATCTGTCCAAATTTGAGTGATCTATTAACAAATCTTATTTATATTAATTATGCTTTCACAGGTCATCACTAAATACAAAGAGATTTTATGGAAAAACCATGTGTCAATTTTTGTTTATCTCAATATTTCAGGTTGTATTAGATTAATCCATATTCAGGAGATATTCATCAAAGGGTGATCTCACATGGAAAGACCAATACTAAATAATATTTTCATAAACACTGATTTATCAACAGAACTGAACCAGGATCACCCTTTGATGAATATCTCCTGAATATTAAGTTGTGTGTTATTTTTAAAAAGTTTAATCAACGGTTTGCAAACCTCAATCAATTTGAAACCATTCTCATGGTTCAAATTATTGGGAAATTTCTCAATTTCTTTGGTTCCAGTGATCCACTTCTGCAACAATCTTAGCACTGTCTAAGCATATATGAGATTTACATTTCTGAGAGTGCTCAGCTTATGCATATTTTTTGATACATTCATGTAGCATATCTAGATTCTACACCATGCTATTTTAACCTGATTTTCACAGAATAACAAGTTTCTCCAATTTAAACTTTACCACAACCATAGGGAATCACCATGAAAGTCAAAGTGGACTTAAAACAGATTCTCACCAAGTTAGTGATGCTTTTAATAACTTCTATGGACGCATCTACCATAATCTGTGTTTAGAGACAATCAAAATTAACCAACACATCATTCTTTTCTACTTTCACATTTACAGGAACTATGTGCAGGCCACTTAGTTAAACCCTAGCATGGTGTAACCACTTTCAAAGAAACCCAAAAGCTGTTAATTTTTGATAGCTCAGTGACAAACTCCAACCATAAGACTAGATTCCTCTTTTCGAGAAGACCAATGTTGACTTTTGAAGAACTTGATTTGGAGAAGGGAAAGTGGATTTTTGAAGTGAAGTCCAGAGTTGCACAAATTGTCAAGTCAGCCTAGAGAGACTAATTAGCCCTCCTCCAATGCCTATAAATACATGGGACCTCCAACTCATTTGCACACACATCAACTCATAACTTCCCTGCCTAAGTCTTCATCTGCCCAAATTTTAGTGATCTATTAACAAATCTTGTTTATATTAATTATGCTTTCACAGGTCATCACTAAATACAAAGAGATTTTATGGAAAAACCCTGTGTCAATTTTTTTTGTTTATCTCAATGTTTCAGGTTGTATTAGATTAATCCATATTCAAGAGATATTCATCAAAGGGTGATCTCACATGGAAAGACCAATAGTATTTTCATAAACACTGATTTATCAACAGAACTGAACCAGGATCACCCTTTGATGAATATCTCCTGAATATTAAGTGGTGTGTTATTTGTAAGAAGTTTAATCAACGGTTTCCAAACCTCAATCAATTTAAAACCATTCTCATGGTTCAAATTATTGGGAAATTTCTCAATTTATTTGGTTCCAGTGATCCACTTCTGCAACAATCTTAGCACTGTTTAAGCATATCTGAGATTTACATTTCTGAGAGTGCTCAACTTATGCATATTTTTTGATACATTCACGTAGCATATCTAGATTCTACACCATGCTATTTTAACCTGATTTTCACAGAATAACCAGTTTCTCCAATTTAAACTTTACCACAACCATAGGGAATCACCATGAAAGTCAAAGTGGACTTAAAACAGATTCTCACCAAGTTAGTGATGCTTTTAATAACTTCTATGGACTCATCTACCATAATCTGTGTTTAGAGACAAAAGCAAAATTGACCAACACATCATTCTTTTCTACTTTCACATTTACAGGAACTCTGTGCAGGCCACTTAGTTAAACCCCCAAGGCATGTTCTATGTTGAGCACTTCATAGACGTGAGGGAACATGACAAGTTGCTGGTAATCAATGTAGAGTATCTCTTGACACATTTTGTTCACAAAAGTAAGTTTCCTTCTGCTAATGGTAACTTGTATGTGGATCCCTATATTGTGTTTGATATCTTTCGTAACTTCATTAGAAAATGAAATTGTAGGACAATACATTGAATCTCAGATTGTTTCAAAAATGATATATAGCATTGGTAAAACTTTATGGTTTATCACATATTCCTTTTCAGATCTAACAACATGTTAAAAAGACATCAAAGAGACACTCAGTAAGAAAGCAGTTCTTGCAACCTTACTTGATTTTGTATGTGTTGAGAATTTACTCCCAGATTTAATATACTGAAAATGAGGAATTAGAAGCAAGAATAACAGAACAGAAGTAACACCAGTGTTGCATTCTTTAAAATATCAAAGTCCTGCTTTGAATGGGTGGACTTCTGAATTTTTTCTAGGGTTCTATGACTTTATGGAAGAAAATCTGTTGAGAGTTATTGAGGAATCAAGAAATGAAGCTTTGGGTGCCTTAAATACTACCTCGCCTTGCTTCGAAAGGAAAATGAACAATCTTTTTTTGAGAATTAGAGATTCACATTTCTAATAGTCATTCAGGATACAAAATTATAATAAAAATTCTAGCTAATAGACTAAAAAGGTCCATTTTCAAGATAATATCAAAAGAATAGTTTGGTTTTCTTTCATAACAAAGAAATCCAAAAGGCAATGAGAGCAGCATAAGAAGGATTGCATACTATAAGGGTAAAAAAGATTTCCAACCGTTGTGATGAATTTCGACATATTGTTATAACTTGGATAAGGATTTCAACAGTTAATTGGATCATGTACGAGATTTCTTCAACATCTTTTTTAATCATGATTAATGGTTGACAGCAGCATAAGAAGGATTACATACTACAAGGGTAAAAAAATTTTCCAACCATTGTGATGAATTTGGAAATATTGTTATAACTTGGATAAGGATTTCAACAGTTAATTGGATCATGTAAAACATTTCTTCAACATCTTTTTTAATCATGATTAATGGTTCTGCCTCTAAATGATTAAGGGGTAAAAGAGGGAATCAACTATCCCCCTTTTCATAGACCAATTAGCCTCACAATATGATATATCTCATGGGATGCTCCATAAGTTAATACCCTTGTAATTGAAGACGGGGATGAAAAGAAGCTGAATGACCATCCTGGAAGATGAGGATTATGTTCTTAGAAAGTTTTTGGAGACTCAAACAAGTATTTATGGGTATGACAACACCATTGAAGTTGATGTGGATAGAAGGTTAGATGTTGGACATAAAATTCTTAACGAATACTGGATGAATTTTTAGTGTGAACCCATTTTTGACGATGAATCAGAGATACAACATATTCCTAAGGACTAAAATCCATGTTCTGAGTCTAATAGAAAGAAGGATGTTACTATGGATTATCACGGTGCAGGGGTAGTTTTTCAGAGGATTAAGCTCTAGTTAGCAGAGGAATGTGCTGAAACTGCTGAACAATATCTAGCAGATCGTGAAGGACGGATGGAAGCCTTAGTCCAAGAGGTTTAAGATGGAGAGTTGGCTGGCAATTTTGCTCACATGTTCAAAAACCATGTGCGAGATAACAGAGCAGGACAGTGCAAGGTTTAGAACTTGGGAAATTATAAATGAATGTGTTAAGCATTTACTCCCAGATTTAATATAGCAAAACTGAGGAATTAGAAGCAATAATAACATAACAGAAGTAACACCAGTGTTGCATTCTTTAAAATATCAGTTCGAAATGAAACACACACCTGACTTCATGAGAAAATTGAGGGGAGAGTAACAAATAGAAAAAAATGGTATTGGCTTTATTAGACTGGGGAGAGGGTAACAAACTGGGGTTATAGATGGAACATATATCAAGTTGCTCACTACAAGGTATGGAAATGAATATCCTGAATCCTTTATATCATTCAATGAACTATCTCATGTTTTTGTGCATTGTCCACTCTCAACAGAAGCTTGGTTGAAGGAATTGCAACTGAGAAACGGAAACAGTCAGCATATTTTTAAATCATGATTAATGGTTCTGCCTCCAGATGATTAAGGGGTAAAAGAGGGCATCAACTATCCCCCTTTTCATTCATGTCGGTAGCTATAGGATTATAGCAGCTTTGCCTAAAAGGTATCAATGAGGAATTTTTCCATATCCTTTGTACATGACATAACTAACTTTATTTGGAGTATAAACAATAAGGAAAGTGCTGGTACTTTATACTATATAGCAAAGCTATAAGTATGGAAATGAATGTAAACAGGTCCTTGATATTATTCAATGAACAGGTCTATAAACCCAGATGAAATCTAAGCGATGAATGCACATGAGAAGGATACTGTACAATTGTAATAGTCATCCAGGATACAAAATTATAATAGAAATTATAGCTAATAGACTAAAAAGGTCCATTTTCAAGATAATATCAAAAGAACAATTTGGTTTTCTTTCATAAAAAAGAAATCCAAAAGGCAATGACAACAGCATAAGAAGGATTGCATACTATAAGGGTAAAAGAAATTGGCAATGTTTAGGATTTTATTTCAAGCCTGATGATTAAAAATTATTAAAAAGAAAAAAGAATGGTTTTGACTTAATGAGAAAATTGAGGGGAGAGTAACAAAAAGAAAAAAATTGGTATTGGATTTATTAGACTGAGGAGAGGGTAACAAACTGGGGTTTCAAATGGAACGGATATCAGGTCGCTCACCACAAGGTATAGAAACGAATATACTGAATCCTTTATATCATTTAATGGACTATCTCATGTTTTTGTGCATTGTCCACTCTCAATAGAAGCTTGGTTGAAGGAATTCAAACTGAGAAAGGGAAACAGTCAGTATATTTTTAAATCATGATTAATGGTTCTGCTTCAAGATGATTAAGGGGTAAAAGAGGGCATCAACTATCCCCCTTTTCATTCATGTTGGTAGCTATAGGATTATAGAATCTTTGCCTAAAAGGTATCAATGAGGAATTTTTACATATCGTTTCTACATGACATAACTAACTTTATTTCGAGTACAGACAATAAGGAAAGTTTTGGTACTTTATAACAAAGCCATAAGTATGGAAGTGAATGTAAATAGGTCTTTCATATTATTCAATGAACTTCTAGAAGAATTAAAAAGGTGTAAGGAGAGTAATTCAGTGCCGTAATTCAGTGCCTTACAAAAATGCGAAAGAAAGTTTAGGCTTTTATTTCAAGCCTAATGATTACAAATTATTAAAAGAAAAAAGAATGGTTTTGACTTCATGAGAAAAATGACGGGTGAGTAACAAAAAGAAAAAAATGGTATTGGACTATCTCATATTTTTGTGCATTGTCCACTCTCAAGAGAAGCTTGGTTGAAGGAATTGAAGCTGAGAAACAGAAACAGAAAATGGGTAGGAAACAATATTTCTGATTGTTTTAAAGGGCAGTACAAAGACAAACCAGTCCCAGAGCTTTAGGCGTTACCCTGTTCTATAGTGTATGTTGCCATATCAGGTTAATCATCAGGGATGCTATGCTTATGGGGAATTTGAATACATGTATAGAATCGAAAAATACTTAAAAGAACTGAAAATAAATAATTCCAAAGCTTTGGGGCTACTTAGGTGGAGCATATCAAGGATCTCCAATCAAATCTGGTGCTCGAAATATATGAGGTGAAGACTATGATCTGATCCATAAAATCTAAACAATGAATGCACATGACAAAAATACCATATCATATCATACTATTGTCTGAAGAAGGTCTACAAACCTAGATGAAATCTAAGCGATGAATGCACATGAGAAATATACCATGGAGTATGCCACCGAATATCCCCATATTGGCTTTTGCAGGAGACAACTTACAGAAGAAACAAAACTGATAGAAAATAAAGTAAATATTGTTTAAATGGCCCGCATAAAAAAACCCACAACTAGGAAATATAATATGTGTTAGGTTTGAAATGAAACACACAGCTGTTTATTTTTGTTTGTTGTTTCTAACTTGTTGCGAGTATAGGCATAGGCTTTCAGGTGAATTGGGAAGCTTATCAACATGTATCTTGTAATACCTTTCCAATTCCTAATACGCTAAAGAACTGGAGCTTTGTCCTGAGGTAGCAGAGCATAATCAATCCTACAAAACAAAAACAATTGAATTTCAATGGTTTAAAACAACAAAATATTAAATAAACATGACAAGAAAACATCCATACAGCTGAGTTGTAGGTTCTCAAACAACAAGCAAAATGGAACAGTGGTTGACAATAGTAGGTAGGCAAATAGGAAGCAAAATATGAGATGATAAATAATAACAATAACCCCAGAATTTATACATAACCTAATAACTACCACCATAAACAGTTCCTACCACCATAAGCAGTTCCAGTTATGATGCAGAGGCCACCAGATTCTGATGTAGGACAAAACTACTAACTGATAAATTCTGTTGTAGCCCTCCTCATCCTCCTGGCCCTCCTCCCTCCTCATCCTCCTAGCCCCCCTCCTCTTGCAGAAAAACCGGCCAAAGCGGCCCTCGTACAGTCAAGAAGAAGGCCCCCATCCTCCGCGGCCCTCCTCATCCTGCTACACCAATCCTTCCCCCGCACCCTCCTCTGAAGGTCCCCGACCCTTTGCATCAAACATGGCTATCTGCACGCAGGATGCACTGGCTGGGTAGACGGACGAGTTGGATTGGGTAGCATAATAGAACGATTGGGTATGTAACAGAACGAAAAACGCAAATTAATTTTATTTTTAATTAACTATTAATTCCGTTAAGCGTTTTTTTAATGTTTTTTTAATTAAATTGGACGGCTGATTCTCGTTCAATCTTCTAACAATTGGTCTAACCGCTAAGATTATGACAGAAAGGCATCCGAGGGTGTTCATTTCATAGGGGAACGCCTTACGGCATAATTAAAAAATCAAATTCAAACGATAAAGAAACCAAGAAAAAGAAATGAATTTCTTTATTATATTTATGAATTTCTTTCTTTTCACGTCACCATTCCTTAGAGTTGTTGAGACAACAAATGTCCCTGTATGATCAAACTCCGTCATCTACATAGGCAAGATGAAGGATATTTAACTCTTAGACAAACAAATCAAGTGTATTAGTCAAACGCCATCATCTCCAAAGGGATGAGCAAGGATATTTAACTGTTAGACAAAGAAATCAATATATCACTTGCAAGAATGATATGTTTTTCTGGCTTCATAGGAAGCTTTAAAAATACTTTAAGAGAATCATGGGTTTCATCCTTCTCATGTGAAATAATGGGTTGGATAGTCATATTGACATATTGATGAAGGGCCTACAAAACTAGAGTTACATAATGAAAGTAAATACACAACAAAATTTAGCGTAACGTTCTTTCCATCCTTTTATTAAATGAAGTGGGAAATTATCTTGGGTCTTATTTTAACTTTTCATATATAGATATTTTCATTGTTTAAATTATAATTTTAATTGAATTTTTTGAGATATATGGATATAGAAAAAAATGTAATGTAAGGAGAAAAAAAAATTTCTAACTGGTTTTTTTTGTTGTATTATTATTATTTTGGTATTTTTTTTGAAAATTTATGTTAGAAATTTAAAAAATAGGAATTTTGTGAGCATTATGGTTGTGTGAAAATATTGTTTTGGAAACAAAAAATTGTATATAATGTGTTGGATATTTAACTTTTTATGGATTTTTTTAATTGATTTTTGTTTGTTTGTTTGTTTGTGTATAATTTTAATTTAATAAAGAATGTTTTATCAAAGTTTTCATGTTATCAATATTTTTTAATGTTTTTTTGTATTGTGAGGATTTTTTATAAATATATTATGTTAGTAAAATTGTATATAATGTATTAGATATTTTAATTTTTTATGAATTTTTCTTGTGATTAATTTTAATGTGTCATTATTGTAATTTAATAATAAAAAATCATTTAAAGTTTTCATGTTATGAACTTTTTTTTTATATTTTTTTAGTATTATGAGATGTGTATTATATATTTTTTTTTTTTAGTGGTTATTTGACAAATGTGTATACACCTTTTGCATTTATGAAAATTTATTGGGAGTTCCGAAAAGATAGGTGCCTGAAATATCAACAATTTTTTTTTTTTTTCCTTGTTTTATGATAATGTTGTTTCAAAGCTTTTGAGGATTTTGTGTTAAAAATCAAAATTATTTGTGAAAAAAAGAAATAGTCATGTGTAATATTGTAGTTTCTTTTTTTCTTTGTTGGATAAATTTCAAATTTCACATGGATGTTTCATCGGTGTTTATTGTGTTTTATTAAAAAGAAAAATTGTCTTGCATCATTCTTATGGACTGTATGGATTGTTTGGTGCTTGGATTGTGATAAAAAAAAAAAAATTATTATTTCTCAATTTGCAGTTGTATTGATTTTAATTTTAAGCATTATATTATGATAAAAAAAATTCTCTTGAATTTTTGTGGTTCGATAGAATTGTTTTATACATTTGCTATATTGTGTTTTTTATAGTTGTTAGGGTTAAAGTTTCATTATTTCATTTACTTCTTGTAGTATTGGTATCTACAAGAGCTAAGTAGTCACAATTATTTCATATTTACAAGTGTCTTGTTTTTATGAGGTTGATGTTGGTTTTCTTGTAATTTGTTAATTCTAGCATTCACCCTATTTTCATTTTGTTTAAGAAGCATTATTATTTTGTTGTGGAAATGTCTCCTTCATACACGACGTTTTGTTTTCACAGTATTGTCTAACAAAAAGATTAAATGAAGTTCCCTTAAACAGACTATAAGGTTGAAATTCAATGTCCTTTGTTCACAAATGTTATGAACTAATGTTGTAGCCTTTCTGATTCATATGTTTTCTTGTTTTTCTTTGCATTAGAGAAGGAGACTTCTCTTTTGTTTCCTAGAAAACTTGTTGCTTACAGTATGGATTTGGCTGTTTGGAAATTTCTCACATTTGAGATTGTGGATTTTGTGTTCCATTGGCTTCCTTTATCAATGTTGATGAAATTTAAGGTAGTTTGTAGACAATGTGTCTTCTGTTGGAAAAACCACTTTTCCTCACTAATTTCACTCGAGGCAATCGACAAGAGATAGGCTTTATTTCTTTCCTGATTCATTTTCCCCATGCTTTCTTTATGGAATCATACCTTAACAATAATGGTCGCTTCTGTACGATTATTTTCCCTTTTCTTCATTCTCGATACAAAATTCAATGTACAATGGGAGCAATGTTTTTTCTAGTGCGCTTAGAGGCTATTTAGATATAAAAAATAATTTCATTGACAAACCTTTTACATAGATGTATATAAATATTGGAGTTATTACTCTTGGGGAAGGGGGGTTCTTCTCTTTGTTGGAAACATACAATCCACAGAAATATGAATGGGTCATGTTGAAAGATGTTTCAAAAAATATGGATTCACATTTTGTCATATGTAGCAGCATTGACATGGTTTGGAAGAGGAAGGAGCTTCCATATGGCGGCGTTATGCCACGAAAGGATCCTATCTTCTTCAAAGAAATGTTTTTTTGGCTATATCTAAACAAATATTATGAAGTTTATCCAACATATGGTTACACTATTTACTGGTTATATCTAAAAAGAAACATTTGGGGGTTTTCATTTGTTCCTATTTTTGAATGATGATGTGTGTCATTAGAGTTATAAGGGATCAACTTGTTTGTCTTGTTAATAATGGTTCACATTCCATTTGGTGCCTTCAAGAAACAAAAAACTTTGAATTCGGTCAAGTCTCTGAACAACGAACTTTGGAATATTTTGAAGATGATTGGTGGTTCAAATGGTCGTTGATCAAATATATCTCCATGGATATGAATGGTAAATTTCCGGGTTACCTTCCTTTGCACACGTCTAAAGAAAAAGTCCTTATGTTGGGTATCTCGGATGTTATGTTAAAGGTATATGATTTGGTGACTGGATTGTGCAAAACCACAATTGTTGATGGAGTGTCCATGGCTGAAGCCTCAGGGTTCAATCTCCAAATGTTTGAAGATTTTGATGATTTGATTGAAAATGGAAATGTTTTTATTTTTATTCTGAATGCATATTCTATTATTGACATACCTCCACTACCAATGGATATATTGAATTAGCCTTAGAGGCTTGAACATGTATGTTTTCCGATATTTCTAGAAAGCATATGTTTGTTTAATGTATTTAAATATTTTCTCCACATCATTGCAATCTGGATTTAGAATTTATGTCGGGCACAAATAAATGATAAATTTGGATATGTTCATTAGAGATTAGGCAAAAAAAAAATATCTTCGACAATTTCCAATGTAAGTCGCGTTTCTTTGTCTTCTACAATATGCGCAAATGGAAACATTTTCGTAGTTATTCAAAAGGAAGGTTTTTTTGGTAGGATTTCATGATTGGGAGAGATTGCAATTGTTTGGGATGAAAACCTTGGAAGTATTTGGTTTTGTTCATCTCCATAAAATATTTCTTTGTTTCTATTCTTCCTTCTTAAATTTTTTCTAACTGTTAAATGTTTGAGGTGTTCGAAGTTAGTATTGACAAAGATGGGATGTAATTTTGTTTTCAATCTTTTTATGTTTGGTTGTAGTATGTAGCTATATGATGAACGAAACAATGTTGTTGATGTTTGTTTTAGAAACATCGATTTTTCAAATATTGGTTGTATGTGTTTATTGTTGAAATTTGAAGGCCTTTATGTTAGTATTTAAATTTATTTATTGTTGAAGTTTACTTCATGTTTTCATCTTTGGAAGGTTATGGGTTTAGGTTTTATGGAGATGGGAGTGTAGGTAATAGTTTCCTTAGAAATTGGAAAAAACAACATTCAAACTGAGTTTGATTTTCTCATAGAAATGTTAAACGAACAAAGAAGTAGGGGTGTTGCAAAAAGACCTCGCACTCCTAGTACATGCGAGCAAACAAATGAATACCAACAACAATGGTATCAAAATAATAAGGATGTCATTAGAGAGCAGAGAGGAGTTGTGTACCAGTGCAAAAAAAGATCTTAAGCTTAAGAGTGAGATGAAGATGTTCACTGTAAGTGTGATAATAAGAGTGTTATTGTGTGACAAAGTTTTTGTTATTATGATAATTTTTTCTTCATGTTTGTAATGAAAAAGAATTTCTACTTTTCCAAACTTTTCTAACTTTGATCCTCTTTTGGAACATTGTCTTTTGAAAGAGGATGTTCATATAAATGACAATCATATTTTGTCAAAAAACAATGATGGAAATGAAATCTCTAAGAATGGGAAAAATTATGGGAATGAACAAGTAGTGGAATCAACTTTGTTTCCTGCTACTAGCATGGTTGCTGAGATGGATCGAACTTTTGGGGGTTATATTGGTGAAGATGGTCAAGACTTTCCATGTAGCAATTATATAATAAATATAGTCAGCCCTCTATAATCTGTGTGTTATGTCTTCTTCTAATAGTGTTGGCTTTTCATGTCTATATCTTTTCCATTGTTTTTCCTTGTTGATGTGAAATTGTAATTATTGTTTTTTGTTTGTTTTTCCCCAGAACACTGTCGAATGATTGTTGCCTCAAATATAGATTCAGAAGCATTGCAACCCTTATTCCCTCTTTGAGGGCATGCAAAAGTTGTTGATTTCCAAACTCCAGGAAATTGTGAAACCAATGGCCTCTCGAATCGTAATTTTAGTAGCTTCCATATTTTGGTGGAAGAACATTTTTTTCAAATGTTTCTATCCTTTGTTGTTGGCTGTCTCCAAATTTTTTCTATTGTTGCATACTTTTTCTTTGATATTGTATGTTTTCGAACATCATCTTCAAATAGGGGGCCTTTATAGAAGCGAAAATTGTTGGTTCCAAGGAGATGATGAAAGAGATGCCATGATGGAAAATAGACAATCTGATTCCATTGAAAAACTTGTTACATCTGATTTTTTTGCCGATAGTAATATGCTTGGTAGGATGGTTAAAAATCTAGGGCAGGTTGTTGGAAATGTTGGGACCAATATTTTTCGACGTATCTATGGAGATAATGTTGTACATTCTAGACAATGTGAGGATGATCTTCCTCTTGGCATAGCACAGGTGGTTAATGCAAATTTATTTTGAAATCTTTTTCACCTATGAAAGATACATTAAAACTATATTACGAATATTTTATTTCATGTTTTTCAGCAGATTATTGGTCAACTAAATAGTGGTAAGGAGATAGATTTTCATCAAACACAAGAAACATTAGTTCCTCAAGTTACACATGGACGAGGGAATAATCAAGAAAATATAAATACTTTTTGTTTTGATTTTGTTGTTTTGGCAATAAGGTTAAGTTCTTTTGTAGGTATTTGATTCACACAAGGGTTGTTTTTTTCTTGCACACAACCTCTACTAGCATTTGACCAATATAGAAGAATGGATTCCCATTGGTTTACGGAAACAAATGATGCAACCAATGCTCCAATTAGAGGAGTTGTCTCACATGATTGTTATCCTAGACATGTATGTGGTAGAGATAATGAAAGGGATCCCTATCATTTTAGTACAGACATGGTTTAAGTACACTTTCATTGCAGACTTGGGTTCTTTGGCTGAAGCACAATGAAATCAACAGGATATTCCCAATAATCTAATGAGATGATCACATTGTCATGTACTCCTTCTGGCTTAATTTTAGATCTATCTTCTAATTCAAGCATAGTGGGAGTAGGGCGAAGATGAGATAACCGAAGTTGATCCATGGTCCAAGCAGGAGAAATCACCTTGCACCAGTGCACGTTGGTGTGCTATTCACTTTCTCCAGTTCTGTTTGATTAGTTTTCCCACCTAACACAAGAAAGAGAAATGAACCTGCACCAGTGCATGTTGGTATGATTCAATAAGCCTTTTTAGTTTAATCCAACAGTTTTCTTGCTTTCATTAATACTTCATGATAGGATAAATTATAAGGATTGTTTCTTTATTTTATGTGCTCTGTTAAAATCAAGAACATTCATTTTTATGTGTGCAATTTAATTTCTTAACAATTGCAGTAGTTAAGCTTTTATTTCCAGAATTAAATAGTAAGTGTAAGAAGCTTCGATTTAGTGCAAGAACTAGTTTCTTGCCATGGGATCTGAGTGCTCTGAACTTGAGAAAGTTCAAGCCCTTGCACAAAGGAAAACACTTTTAGTACATACATCATTTATACCCTCTACATAAACTTCTGTTCTTGCACTAGTGCCATCAGACTGCACCAGTGCAAGATAGAATAGTGCAAGAAGGAAATCTCTATAAAAGAAGGTTTGAAGGGCCCATTTGTTGAGACTGCTAAAGTTTCTCTGGTAAAGAAAACACACACTCAGTACTTAATCGATATTTAGCTAGAGTGGTTTCTCTTTTATCATCTCTTTTGAAAATGCATTCTTCCTTGTTCCACTCTTAGATTATTTTGATGGTTCAAGTTGCCCTTTTTCTTTCTTTAGTTTGATTCTACAATCTTTCCTCTAAAGAAAGTAGGGATTGAAATTAGAAATATTCATACCATCTTTGGCATTACTTGTGCTACGTCTCTAAGTTTATGAATCCCCCGGGTTGACAATTAAATGTTGAGGAGTTTCCTTAAGTGTAATACATGCACCCAACACTATGCATATGTGCCAAGTTTGCAATGAAAGTTATCCTGGTATACAAGTTGTGAGATGACATGAAGGGCCCATGTGTAATAGATGTAGGAGCAAGAAAGGTGCCCATCACTTTTCACGCTTTAACAACATGGGTCCAAGTGAGTAACTTGATGTTTTAAGAGTTTTAACATAAGTCGAAGAGATGTTCATAGCACAGGTAAATCAAGTATTGCAGGTGTCTCGTGCTCATGGTGGTCAATATAAATATAACAGGCACACAATAAGTTTTCTGCAAGATGTATCTTCAATTGCAAAGAAGATTCCACGACGTGTTGAGCAGCTGGAGTTTTTAATTGTTATAAGGTAAGGTGTTCAATCCAGATGCTATGAATTTTATGTGAAGATACAATGTGTCATGGATGCATTTCTTTACAAAATTGAAATGGAAAAGTATTATAGGGTTGTTGAAATTGACATGGATTCAGTTGATGCTCTCTCAGAAGGACCTACTGATGTCTCTAGAAGCTTACAATATGTTGATAATGATGTTGATGAAATAGTTAGGGCCGATGGATAAATTTTAATAGAGGGAGATAATTCTTTGCACTATCACCCATCATCCTTTCATGCTTATTTTCCTAATGAATCTATGGGAATTGATTGAATAAGAAGATTTATTGAGAATGCATAGAGAGATCCATTGAACCAATATATTAGCTAGATATTGGTACATCTCTAATTAAGGAATATAACACTGAAGGATTGTTGGACATGGAATTCCCCTCTTTATTCCCCATGGGTAATGCTGATTGGTTGCATCCACAAATTGGCAATGTTGAGATGCATGAATATGGATTGAATCTATTGAGATATTATTATCAAAGATTTGGATTATGAGCCATTATATTCAAGGCACAACATATTTCTTTTTGAAGAAAAATATTCATGAAAATGCATCAAGAGTTATTTGAGAGTTGCGTCAGCAACTTTGTGATCTTCCAAACAATAAATTGGCTAAAACATTAATGCACCTTGTCTTAGAGGTTCAAGGGCTTATTGGACAATGTGTCATTCTGAACTGGTAGAGATGATCACTGAATTGGGTTGCCCTACTTTGTTTTTTACATTGAGTGCAGCTAACATGAAATGGCATGACTTGCATGCTATATTTCCTTCAAACATAAAATCTCATTGACAAAGTGAGCATGCTAGAAAAATTGAAAACTGTTATTCAGTACCCACATCTGGTCACTATGTACATGCATCGAAGATTTAATACCTTATGTGATATAGTATTGCAAGGATATCTTGGTGCTAAAGACATTTTGTACATGTTTTTTGGTGTTCTATTTCGACTATTTTTTTTTAAGATTTGAAATAAAAAGGTTGATGTTCTTGTTCGTTAATACAATTTGGCTACATGTTTCAAATTTTGTCAGGTATGAGTGGCAGCATACAAGTTTAGCTCACATCCATGGATTCCTCTGGTTACCTGGAGCACTGAATATGGAGACATTAGATTGGTAGAACTTCATTATTATTAATAGAGAAAAATGCTTATTTCATAAATATGTAATAGCTTGGTTTAAATATCTTCTTGTTGAATATGATTATGTGCCATTATATTCAAGGCACAACGTATTTATTTTTGAAGAAAAATATCCATGAAAATTCACCAAGAACTATTTGATAGTTGTGTCAGCAACTTTGTGATCTTCGAAACAATAAATTGGCTAACAAATTAATGCACGTTGTCTTAGAGGTTCAAGGGATTATTGGACAATGTGTCAATCTGAACCGACAGACATGATCACCAAATTGGGTTGCCCTACTTTTGTTTTTACATTGAGTGCAGCTGACACGAAATAGCATGATTTGCATACTATATTTCCTTCAAACATAAAATATCATCGACAAGGTGAGCATGATAGAAAAATTTTAAAACGTTATTCAGTACCCACATATGGTCACTATGTACATGCACCGAAGATTTAATATCTTATGTGATATAGTATTGCAATGACATCTTGGTGCTAAAGACATTTTGTACAAGTTTTTTGGTGTTCTTTTTCGACTATTGTTTTTTAAATATTTGCAGTAAAAAGGTTGATGTTATTGTTTGTTAATACAATTTGGCTACATGTTTCAAATTTTGTCAGGTACGAGTGGTAGCATACAAGTTCAACTAACATCCATGGATTCCTCTGGTTACCTGGAGCGCCAAATATGGAGACATTGGATTTGTAGAACACCATTGTTGTTAATAGAGAAAAGTGCTTCTTTGATAAATATATAGTATGGAAATTTATCGTTATAGTTAAGTATCATCTAAAAAGGGATAATATTATTTTTTACTTTCGATATGTGATTTTATGTAGGGACAAAACACTATTCTGTCATAAGAAATATTTTAATTTCACAATTGATAATATTATTTTGTAATTTCAATATGTGATTCGGTATAGCCCCAAACCTTATTAGTCCCCGTCGAAGGCAAGGCATGAACTATAGTGATCATTTCGCATTAACTAAACATTAAATTCTCTTGACCGACTATCGCTTTAGCTATTTTAACCTATTTTTGAACCTAACTATGGAATCAAACAATTTTTTATCCAATGTTTCTGTTTCTACCTCTTATAAATCCTTTCAATTAGATGATAGTTTAATGCTCTTCTAGACTTAACATTAATAGGGAAACAATTAATGTTTATTTCAAATGCTTTGGTTAAGTTTCATAATAAACTTATAATGCAGAAGTTTCATAATAAACTTATAATGCAGTAGATACACTTGGCATAGCCTACACCGTTTTACATAAATTTTGCCTTATAAGCCTGGGTCTTCTTTCCTGGGAAGTTTTCTCGTCCTATTTGCTTGTTCATGGATACAAGAGAGAAGCCCAGTGAAGCAGCTTTGACAGATAATATTTTCCACTTTTCTTGTAACCTGCACACTATAATGGCAAAAATTATTGAAAAGAGATATACAACGACATCCCTAGGGAGGCATTGGGACGACAGGGAGACTCTTGGACTTAGAAAATTTGGAAAGGTGATATCCCCAACAAAATAAAGTGTTTCAGTTGGTTGGCTATAAAGGACAGAGTACTAAGATGGAATAAATTACTAAATAGATGATTCATAGTACCAGGGATATGACTCCTCTGTAAGGTAAGTAGTGAGGATAATGCACATTTATCTCTGCATTGCCCATATGTGATGTATGTTTGGAAAGCAGTAATGGACTCATTTGGCATCAAGCTAATGGAGCAATTCACTACATTAAGAATCTACATTAGGAAATGATTTAAAACTCATGACAGATTTCGTTTTCTCCCTATATACCTCATATGGATCATTTGGAGGAGAATAAATGCACTCACATTTGAGAATAGGAATCCCACTGTTAGGGAGGACGTAATAAAAAATGTCACATATTTCTTGGAGATAGGACCATCCCAAATTGCAAGAAAACACAAAAGAATAATATGGAAAAACATATGGCATACACTCTCAGTGGGATTCTTTCATGGTTCTTGTAGTGGGAGGAAATGTGGATGTGGGGTGTACATAGTCACAGATCCGGGAAAAAGCTATCATTTTGGGTGGGAAGGAGGACAATACACAAATATTAAGGCAGATATTGTGGCACTATGGGAAGTGCTGATAGTAGGGAAATGGTTGAGATTGGAGAATCTACAAGTCTATGGGGATGCAAAAGGCACTATCGACTGCATTAAGAGACTGAACAATTTAAACCCTCTGTTCTTGAAAAATTGGATGAAGCACATGAAGACTATGGTGAGTACATATCAAATCAACAACACAAATCACATATATAGAGAACAAAACTAGACAACAAATTTACTATCCAAAGGAGGTACTGGGAAAGATTCTGGTAAGTTTTTTTCACAACACTTAAACATTGGGTTAAGGTATATGCTAGAAGTATCAACTTCTCAAAGACTTAGATGGCAATTCCACTGCCGGGGAAAGAAGGACAAAAGGGGTTTTAGATACTGTAAGAAGATTAACACATTTTGAGTTTTCTTTTTATCATAAAATATTTCTGAACTAAGTATGTTGGACAGTGAACTAAGGAGATTAGGATTATAAAACTAGAGGATAAGACTAGCAGGAAATAGACCTCATTGTTTATTTTTTTGGAGGTAATGAATGTTGTGGAAGCAAGATGTAATCAAGAAATATGTTATTTGTACTGTTTCTTTATTAATAAAGAAGCACTTTTTATATTTAAAAAAAAATAATGGCGCAAATTATATTATCTGCAATTATAATGGTGTAAATTATATTGTGTGTAGCATGTACAATATAATGGCATGAATTATGTATCATAATGGACTAAATTGTATTTTCTGTGAAGGGTTACATATGATGAATTATCCTTTCAATACATTTAATCAATACAGCGAAGCCACCACTAAGTTGTCGCTCGTCGCTCGTGGGGCTTGAGAAAATATCTTATACTATGTTGCTCAATGGTGAGGTGCAGCTTGGCCTTCCTTGATCCCTAAAGGAAATCTAGCCAGACAAGAAATAAATCCCTTATTTGTAGCACATGTTATTTTCCTATATGTCTAATTGCTCTAGCTATTAAATGAGGGTTTGGACTTAGAGGAGAGCATCCTTGAGAATAGGGAACGTTCAAAATGGAGATGTTTATTGAGGGCAGCGAGCCTAATGATCAATGTTCAACAACAACAAGAGTCATACATTAGTTGAGGCAAACCAACCCCCTCTTTTTGTGCTAAGAATAATATCTATCTCAACCCACCCACCTGTTGATCCCCAAACGCCAAATCGGGTAAGGGCGTTATCAATTAAAAAGATATTTGAGGGTGTGCCACATATAGTTCCTCCATATTTTCTTCATCGGCAACCAAAACAACAAACACAAAGTCAAATGTAATTACAAAAATGTCAAGTCCATTTTACCTTTTCATATTTTTTAAAACTAAAAAACTAAAATATCAATACGATCAATTTGTAAGAATAATTATTTCACGACAGTCATTGCCTTGGCTCTTCTTGCCACCGCGTTAGCTCTTCATTCTTCCGTAGTTCATCATCACCTCACCGCCTGCAGGAATGAAAGGGAAGAACCGCTTAAAATATGTTTGCTTAATTGATGTAACCAACATAAACATCTGCTATAAATTGAAGGATCACGGAGAGGCGGAAATCATCCACTCTCATTTTTCTGGTTGTGTAATCAAGCAGCTATAGCTATTATTCTTTGAATTTTTGTATTTCTATTTCTCTCATCCGGTATCAGAGCTGGATTAGCCCAGAATCCACAACCTATTGAGTAAGTGTGAACACTGTGGAGTGAAGTCCTATGGAGACTCACACAAAGTGACACTATGTGTTGTATGGTTGTGATGTTAGCTGGTTTAGTGGATTGACGATTGGATTATATGATTCAGTAGATATGTGCATCTTCATACATGGAGAATGTGGGCGGATAGCTACTTTATTACATAGTTGAGATAAGTTTGAAGTTTTTTGTTGCGCTATTTTTGCGTGGAGAAGTGAGCGTGTTGTTTTGAATAATTTCTTGTTATTTTTCTGTTCACATCAACTTTAAAGACTAAGGAGTGGGGTGGAAGAGTTCAACTGAGCTGCAAAGGTGTTTCAAGCAGTTTTGTGATGTGGAAGACCAGACTAACGAACTTTGACAATTATGTATGAAGTTTGGTGAAGTGGAGCCACAGTTTTCATTTTGCCATCCAGTGACATAAATCTGCATTCTACCAGCCAGTGATGTAACTGTTCATTGTGTACACATCTTTCAATAGTGTGGATAATTGTCTTTTTTCAAATCCCTTTGCAAATTTTGAATGACAATATCGTTTAAAGTCACATTGAAGTTTGTTTAATAAAAAAAAAAAAAATTATTTATATATTTTATTAAGGGAGTTAAAAGGGTGTTCTAAAGTATTTTTCATAAAAGGTTTATTAAAGAAGTTAAAAAGGGCATTTTAAAGTTGTTTTTTAAAAGAGGTTGCACAGAGTATTTGTAAGGGTACCTTGGAAGGGTATTGGAAAGGAATTCAAAGTATTATAGTGTGAGAGTTTTGTTTTAAATTTTATCTGAAGATTTCAATTATTTGTGAGAGATGGCATCCAATACTAATTCTAATTAGTAAATTCCTATTTTAACTAAGAAACATTATGATTCCTGGTTTATTCGAATGAGAAAATTGTTATGTTCTCATGATCTTTAGGGATTTGTTACTGATGGGTATCCCAAGCTTGCTAATGAGGCAACAATGATGGCTCTTACAAATGATGAATGAACATCGTTGAAAGAAAACAGAAAGAATGAAAATAAATCTCATGGCCTTATTCAACAAGACTTAGATGATGTGATACTTTCAAAAGTATCAAATCTAGAACCTTCGAAGGAGGCATGGGACATCCTTGAATCTTATTATCAGGGTGTAGCGAAAGTAAAGAATGTGAATTTGCAAAATTTGAGAAGAGATTTCAAGAATCTGAAAATGAAAGACAGTGAAACTGTGGATGATTTTATGACTCAAGTCATGAGTGTTGTTAATAAATTGCGAAAATATGGAGAAGACCTCTCAAACAAGAGGGTGATCAGGAAAGTCCTTCGAAGTTTGCCAAAGAAATTTCAAGCAATTGTTGTATCCATATGAAGACACAAGTCAAATGCAAATTGAAGATTTGACTAGTTCATTGATTGCACATGAATCCAACATACCAAGATATGATGATAGCAAGTTGGATAATGCCTTAAAAGCTTAGCTTCAATTTCATAGAGGAAGAGGCAGAGGAAGATCAATTAATAGAGGAAGAGGTGGTAGAGTAGCTAATCATAGATGTCTGCGAGATACTTATGATCATGAAGAGAAATCTCAGCAATGTCCTCCTAATTTAAGGGGGAGTTACAATAGAACTTGGCATCGAGGAAGTCAAAGGTATGATATGTCTAAAGTTCAATGTTATTATTGTAAAAGATGTGGCCATTTTGCTACTAAGTGTTTGAATAGGCAGACAGATGTTGGTAAGCAAGTTGCACACATCTCACAAGAATTTGAAGATAGTCAGAAGCTAGTGTTTATGACTTGTAACGTGACTCAATAATGTTCGAATTATATTTCACTTTTAGATAGTGGCTGCAACAATCACATGATTGGAAACAAAGATTTGTTTTCCAATCTAGACTCCAATATTCAGTCTGAAGTCAAGTTGGGTAATGATATTATGGTATGTGTTAAAAGCAAAGGAATGATTGTTGTTTATACTAGAGATGGTGATAGAAGAATAATTGATGATGTTTACTATGTACCTAGCTTGAAATGCATTTTATTGAGAATTTGGCAATTGATAGAGAAAAAGCATAGAGTATTATTCAAGAATAATGAGTATACTATCATTGACAAATATCCAAGTAAGAAGCTGATAGTAAGAGTAGAAATGACAAAGAATAGGATGTTTCCGCTTATAATGAGAAATGAATTGACTCCATCCTTGAATGCTTACAAAACTAAGAATTTCAATGAGTCGTGGTTATGGAATTTAAGATATGGTCATTTATATTTTGGTGGTCTAGATTTGTGACAGAAGAAATAGATGGTGAAAGGGTTACCCAATATTTAACAACCGACGAGCTCATGTGAAAGTTGTATACTTGCAAAACATCATAACATAAATTTGTCTATGGAGTTTCATATAGGGGGAGAGGTCCATTGGAGATTGTTCACACAGATTTATGTGGACCAATGCAAACACCTTGTTTAGCTAGTAATGTTTACTTGTTTACTTTTATTGATGTCTATAGTTGAAAAACATGGGTTTATCTTCTGAAAAAGAAATCTGAAGCATTTTCTATATTTAAAAGATTTAAAGCTATGGTTGAAAAGGAAAGTGGAAATCATATTAAAATTTTGAGATCAGATAGAGGTGGTGAATATATCATAACAGATTTCATTGAGTTTTGTCAATCACATAGAATCAAGAGGCAGTTTAGTACACATTATACTCCAAAGGAAAATGGAATAGCTAAAAGGAAGGATTGAACTATTATGAATATGGTTCGAAGTATGTTGAAGGAGAAGCATCTACCAATGAATATTGGGGAGAAGCAGTAGCTTATGTTGTTTATATTCTGAACAAAAGTCTGACTAAGAGTGTGAAGGATCAAGTTCCCGAGGATTCTGACTGAGAGAATGAAGGATCGAGTTCCCGAGGAAGCATGGAATGGTAAGAGTTGTCATATATCATTTAAGAATTTTTGGTTGTGTTTCTTATGCACATGCTCCTAAAGAATTGAGAAATAAGTTAGATGATAGAAGTGATAAATATATCTTTATTGGATATAGTGATGATTCTAAAGCATATAGACTTTATAATCCCATCACCAAGAAATATATTATTAGTAGAGATGTTGAGTTCAAGGAAGAAGAAGCTTAGGATGGAAGCATAGGTAAAATTATTGCAGAGACAACTGTATTATCTCATGGAGATGATAATGAAGATGAGCAAGAGGCACAAGGTGGAAAACCAATTCCATATACACCTGCTGCAATCACGTTAGTAATCCAATCACCAAGAGTTAGTCCATTACAATTCAGAACACCAAGAAATCATGAACCTAGAGAACCATCAGGTTATGGTGCACAACAAACAATAGGAGTAGATGTAAGTAATGATTATAATCCTACAATAGCTACATTGAATAATAGAATTAAAGGTCATAAGACTAGAAGTTTAAAGGGATTTTATGAGCAGAACGATGAAATAAATCAACTTTCAAATTTTGCATTACTTGCATATGATCCGGTAAATTTTGATGAAGCTATGAAAGAAAAAGTTTGGATAAAAGCCATGGATGAAGAAATTGATGCTATAGAAAAAAATAATACTTGGGAACTTGTAGATTTGCCTGAAGGTAAAAATACTATAGGTGTTAAATGGATTTACAAAACTAAAGTGAATGTTGAAGGTGAAATTGAAAAACATAAAGCAAGACTTGTAGCTCAGGGTTCAGGCAACAACCTGGTATGGATTATAATGAAACTTTTGTAGTTATAGCTAGACTTGACATAGTGAGAATGGTATTAGCTATTTCTGCACAAAATAAATGGAAAATATATCAGATGGATGTTAATTTTGCATTTTTAAATGGTTTTCTGGAAGAAGAGGTTTATGTGAAACAACCTCGTGGATATGAAATTGATGGTCAAGAAGATAAAATTTACAAATTAAAGAAAGCATTATATGGATTGAAACAAGCACCTCGAGTATGTTATAGTAGAATTCATGAATATCTAAATAACAATGGATTCATCAGGAGTCCAAGTGAGCCAACTTTGTATACAAAATTAAACGAGGATGGTAAAATTTTGATTGTGTTCTTGTATGTTGATGATTTGATTTTCACTAGAGATCTCTCAATAGATGATTTTAAGAGGAGCATGAAAAGAGAATTTGATATGACTGATTTAGGCCTAAGGGAATATTTTTTTGGTACTGAAGTAACTCAATCTGAATATGGTATTTTCATTTGTCAATCTAAGTATGCAAATGATATATTGAAAAGGTTCGGATGCAAAACTGTAAGCTAGTTGTAACCCCAATTGGAATTAATACAAAACTCAGTAAGGATGATCATTGTTCAGATATTGATCCAACCTTGTTTAAACAATTTGTTGGAAGTCTTATGTATTTGACTACAACAAGGCCCAATATAATGTTTGGTGGAAGTTTAATTTCCAGATTCATGGAGTCTCCAAGAGTACCCATTAGCTAGTTTGAAAAAGGATTTTAAGATATGTTGTTGGAACAAGAAATTATGGTATTTTGTATGCATCCGATTTAGATTTTAAACTAATTGGATATACAAATAATGATTTTATAGGCAATATTGATGACAGGAGGAGCACATCTGGGTATGTGTTAAGTTTTGGTTCAGGTGCAGTTTCATGGGCATCAGTGAAGCAATTCATTGCGACTCTATCATCAACTGAAGCAGAGTATGTTGCAACCACAACAATAGCATGTCAACCTGTGTGGATGAGAAGAATTTTGAAAGAGTTGTTGCATGAACAAAAATAACCCACTCATATTTTCTGCGACAACAAATTTGCTATTGCATTATCAAGAATTCATGTTTTCCATAAGAAGAGTAAACATCTTGATAGGAGGTATCATTTCATTCAAGAATTAGTAAGCAATAATGAAATATGTATGGAGTTCTGCAGATCAAAAGACCACTTTTGCAGACATATTTACAAAACCTTTGGGAAAATAATTGTTTGAAATTCACAGGGAAAACATACAAGTATGCATGATGTAACGACATTTTGATGTAATAGCAAAGTTTTGTTCTTTTTTGTGAAATAATTAAGGGGGAGAGTGTAAGAATAATTATTTTACAACCAACACCGCCTTGGCTCTTCAGTATTTCGGAGGTCATCACCACCTCACCGCTTGCAGAAATGAAAGGGCGACACTGCTTAAAATATATTTGTTTAATTGATGTAATCGACATAAAAATGTACTATAAATTGAAGGATCATAGAGAGGTGGAAATCATCCACTCTCATTTTCCTGGTTGTGTAATCAAGCAGTCGTAGTTTTTGTTCTCTGAAGTTATGTAATTCTATTTCTTGCAAAATTTACAAGTAAAAAAGGTTAAATGATTATGACATACACTTTTCTCGATCTACCATATACACCAATTTCATGACCTTTGCGAGGATTTTCCTCTAGCCATTTCTACAACTGCTCCCGGGAAGATTGAAAGGCCCTCTCGTCTAAGTCGGGAAAAGCTTGAAGAAAGCATTGAGATCGTGCACAATCTACTTAGTATTAGATTATTTAGAAATGAAAAATTCAAGCTCTTGCAAGAGGGCATTAAATATGGTTTTCCAAACTCTATTTTCCATGCAGCATTCTCGAGCTCTATCTCCTCGACACAATCCAAAGTTGTTGTTGGTTCATGTAATGGTGAAACGAATAATGTAATGGTAAATGAAGAAGATGGTAAGTTGAAACATTTTTACTCGAGAATACTATATATCCCCACCACTTGTGTCATGCGGAAAGAGTTATTTTTGCGGACAAACCTAACCTCCCTATGAGTCTAAGACTCTCCAGTGACAAACAAACCAAACAAGAGCAATCCTTCTCTAAACATACATTATTCTATGAGAAACCAAGTGTTTTCGATCTTACCTTAGGTCCAACGCTTGTTGTAGCAGTCCAGCCTTGCTCATCCAGATGAGCTCCTCCTTCACT
>APFE030787906.1:143971-241251 GCA_000404065.3 Pinus taeda
AACCTGCAATTTTCAACACAAAATACATGTAAAATATCATATCATACTGAGGTAGGCATTCCCATACTCAGATCAAAACTTTAACTATTGGACTAACTATTCTGGTACAAGAATGATTTTCATAATACATCATAATCATAGGCTCTCGTAGACGTAGCATGGACGCAGCCATCTGTTTATGATTGGTCTACAACATAATGAATACAAAACTCCTCGCAGCCTGGATGGTGGAAACTAGATCCAGGGTCTTATCTCTACTTCCCGAATTGGTACGATTCTAGCCATGCGAATAAATGAGTCGATGTCGAACATTTCATGGAATCCTTCAATCGCAAGTCAATGATGAAAACTGACGTCGAAGGCGAGAAACCTGCCATTGATGCATGCAGACTTCAAGGTACCGATGATTTCTAAGTCAACATTCTAGATAATGTGCTGATGTCGATAGAAAGCGACCCGTCACAGGCAAGCTTACGACACGAAATCATAGCTCAAGTTGAAGAAATTTTGCTGCAAGGACTGACTCAATGATGACACAATGGATGAAAGGTATTTTGCGGTTGAATGTTTTGTTTACAGACCTCTTGAACACATAACGACACAACAGATGGTTTGGTGACGAATGACTCAAAGTCGGCTCCCATAACCCGGTTAAAGATATTAAATGATCTTGGTCAACTTGTGAGACAAGGGATTTCCCAACCCAGGTGAATGAATAAGTGTCGTGTTTCAAGAGTGGTAGTAAGGTTTTATTTCTGAGACAAAAGGATATCAAATAGGCTCATTCTTCTCATTTTTCCCCCACCATTTCTGGCAAGTACCTCTTTATTTTTTACAAGCTTGAGGAGGATAACATATACTTGTTTGTAAGCTCATCCTTCGGATGAGTCCAACTTGGTTTTTTATGCGAACCCTAAGAAGGAGTGGTTCGTTCCTGTTTGTAATAGAATAGGTCCTTTACTGTGAAATTTTAACGAGTCCAGTATAGGAGAAACTCGGCGCTTTTCATATTTAGAGAGTCTGAAAAACTTAAAAGACTCCAGATTGAACTTTTTCGTAAAGTTGTGTCTCCTAAGCCCGAAAAAGTATAAAATAATACCTAGGAGAACCGCTTGATCTTGCGACCAAGGATATTTTCATAGTTAGTGCCTTCGATCTGAAAAGTAAAAAGCAATCAAGGACACGTCATTTTATTTCCAATATCGAATTTGAAATGACAAAAATCCGGCAATATTTTCTTGTTTTTCGGTCAGAAAAGGGCTGTAAGAGGACCGTCTTTTAATTCCGTTTTAACGAGTGTAAAAGAAACGCTCGGCAATCTTTTCAGTTTTTAGGAGTTTAGACTCTCTTTCGTAGAGTTGACTAGTGGGTTTCATTATATTTAATACAGAACATTGCATTTTAACATGGTATTAGAGTGTCAGGGTTGAGGAACCTATATGCTAAGTGGAGGATTTGAAAGGCGCCATTGAGGCGAAATCATCGCATGGATTAGAGGGCTAATCACACTGATCCTGTTGTAGCACTTCCCCATGTTTTTATTTTGTCCACCGTCGCAGATATGGAGTGTACAGTGGCAAAGACCTTCGTGAGTTTGTGGTGCTAACTCGCGCTGACTATGCGAACAAGAGAGGGGCTGCATGGAGGCCGAGAGAAGGCTACAGTGGCTACTGATAGAAGGTTGTCTGGAGGCCAAGGTCTACTGAGGAGCCTGTGGTAGAGGCTGTGAAGGAAGCCATGGTGATCTGCGTATGTGGTGTGAGATCAAACAATATTGGAGATCATCGATTTCTGTCCTTGACACAGATCTGGGGTAAATCTAACATTTTTTTTTACCTATCAAATTTTTTAATTTCCAAGATGAATAATCAGATGTTTGAATCATGCCTGAATGAGCATAACAAGCTCTATGGCTCCAATTATGCGAATTGGAGATTCAAGATGCAGACTCTGCTAGAAGTGCAGAGTGCTTGGACGATTGCAAATGGGGATGAGCAGAAGCCAACAGCTGGATCAACATAAGTCCTAGATTGGGAGAAGCGAGAAGGAAAAGCACGTACATTGTTGAAGATGTCAGAGAAAGACCGCATCATACCACACATCAGAGAATGTAAATCAGCAAGGGAAATATGGGGAATTTTGAAGGATCTATATGAGATCAGGAATACAAATCGCCTTCTGTTCCTGAAGAGCAAGATCTTATCCCTGAAGATGGAGCAGAATGAAATATTTGTTGCCTTCATAGCAAGGATCAAAGATCTGAAGAGAAAATTGCCAGACATTGGTGATACAGTTGTAGATACAGATCTAGTAACCATTATTATGAATGGTGTGATTGATGACTACCAAATGTTCATCACTGGGATAAATGCGAGAGAGAAAATCCCGAAGTTTGAAGAACTGACAGGAATACTGATGCAAGAAGAAGAAAGAAGATTGACTCTGAAGCCCCAAAGTGTTGATCTTGCATTGATGGCAAAAAATAACTTCTTCGAAGGAAATGGAAATCTGCAACAACAAAATACAGGAAGCTCACAAAAAAGACCAAATCTAACCCAAGGTATGAATCCGAATAGAAACAACACTGTAATTAAATGTTTTTATTGTGGAAAACTTGGTCATATAGCTAAGGAGTGCAGGAAGAAGATATATCATGAACAACAACAGAGGTAGAAGTGACATGCAAGTCATCTCACAAATGATAAACATGAGCAAAACTTCAGATTGTTCATGACAGATTTTGATGAGAATGTTGATGCAGACATATGGTATGTAAATTTGAGAACATAAATGCATATGACAGGGAACAAACAATGGTTCGAAGATTTTAAAGGGATCTACCTAGGTGATGATAGAAGTCATCAGATCAAAGGATGTGGAATTTTTTTTGTGATTTTACCTAATGGTACTATAAGGAAAATTCATAATGTTATGTATGTGCCTGGTGTAACAAAGAACTTGATTTCTGTATCTATGATTACAGATCAAGATCTAAAAGTTGAATATTTTAAATCCAACTGTTATATTAAAGATTTGTTAGATGGCATGAATACTATTGCTACAGGAATTCGAACAGGAGGTTTGTACAAGTTGGATGTAAGACCAACACTAGTTCAAGCTTTAACAGTAGTGGGTTTGACTACAGAAGAGTTGTGGCATCAAATATTTGGTCATATCAACTACAATGATTTGCTATTACTTCAAAAAAGGAAATGGTAAGAGGTCTTCCTATGTTAAGACAAGTGCATAATGATTGTGATGCTTGTACATTAGGAAAGATGCATAGAGAATAATTCCCTATTCGAGTAGGGAAGAAACAGAGAGACATACTTGAATTAGTGCACATAGACCTTTGTGGACCCATGCAAACAAAGTCATTAGGAGGTGCATTGTATTTTTTGCTGTTTATTGATGAATGTATAAATTTTCTTGGGGATATTTTTTGATTAAGAAAAGTCACACAATTGAATACTTTAAGCAGTTCCTAAACCTGATTGAAAAGCAAACAGGGAAGCATATAAAAATTCTCCGCTCCGATCAAGGGGGAGAATACAGGAAGGATGAGCTTATCAAGTATTGTAAAGACCATGGGATATTACAGCAATTCAGAATACCCCATACTCCTCAGTAGAATGGAGTAGCAGAAAGAAAGAATAGAACATTGGTGGAATTTCTAGGAGCATGTTGAAAGGTAAGAATCTTTCAAATGGATTTTGGGTTGAAACATTGAATACTGCAATTTACTTGAAAAATAGGAGTCCTACAAAGAGTCTTGAGTTTAAAACTCCTTATGAAGAATTATATGGATTTATGTCTGTAGTAAAACATTTAAGAGTATTTGGGTCTAAAGCATTTTCCCATATTCCAAAGGAAGACAGAAGAAAACTAGATTCAAAAGCTATTAGATGTACCTTTATACGGTATTGTTTACAATATAAAGCTTATAGATTATTTAATCCTTCTACTCACAAGATTTTTGTTAGTAGAGATGTCATATTCCATGAGAAGGATCATGAAGAATTTGATAAACACAATGAGGAATGGGATATTCCGTTCTTGGTGGAAGAAAGCGAAGAAACTTGAAACAATCAAGATTAGCGAACAAAGGCAGAAGATGAGAAATAGATACAACAACAACAACAACAGCAGGAAGGAAAAGAAAATGATGATCAGATAAGGTTTGAAGCTCCCCCGCCACTCAGGAGATTAGGTAGGAAAGCTCAATTGCCTGCAAGGTATAGGGAAAATGCTTTTATAACTAGTATGATGAATTTTGTTGAACCTTCTAGTTATAAGGAAGCAAATGAATGTAGTGAATGGAAAACAACTATGGAACATGAATATTAATCTATAATCAGGAACAACACTTGGGAGCTAGTTGAACTTCCTAAAAGGAAACAAACCATAGGTTGTAAATGGATATATAAACCCAAAATTAATGTAGATGGAACCATAGATAAATTAAAAGCTAGATTGGTAGCAAAGGGGTATTCACAAAAAGAAGGCATTGACTATGAAGAAACCTTTGTCCCCGTAGTTAAACTAAAGACCATTAGAATGTTGATTTCTTTAGCTACTAAGAAACATTGGATGATTCATCAATTAGATGTAAAGTCTGCATTTTTAAATGGAGAGTTGAAATAGGAGGTTTATTTAGAGAAACCTCGGGGGTTTATCCAAAAAGGGAAAGAACATTTAGTTTCTATATTAAAGAAAGCTCTTGATGGACTAAAGCAAGCAACTAGGTCCTGATATGAAAAGATTGATTCATTTTTCTGCGACTTATCTACAACATAAGTAAAAACGACCCTAATTTGTATACCGTGCAAGATGAATAGGGGCACATAGTGTTGATTTCTTTGTATGTACATGATTTAATTATTACAGTTGATGTTATTTCTCTAATCAAATAAATCAAGTAACAAATGTCACAGGTGTTCAAAATGAAAGACCTTGGTGAATTAAGATATTGTTTGGATCTTGAGATCTAAAGAGATCCAGGACAAACAATTATGTCCCAGGGTAAGTATGTCAAAGGTCTACTAGAAAGATTCAGGATGGATCAGTGCAAGGCTGAAGAAGTACCATTACAGTAGAACATTAAACTTCAGAGTAAGGATGGCTCTAAAGAGGTAGATGCAACACTTTACAGACAGTTGGTTGGGAGCTTAATATACCTAACCACTACTAAACCAGATTTGGCTTCTGCAGTCAGTGTGCTAAGTCAATACATGTCTAAGCCACTTGAGAGTCATTGGAATGTAGCTAAATGTGTTTTGAGGTATCTACAAGGTACTGTAAACTATGGTATTATTTATATTTATTCCTCTGATGTTAGATTGACAAGCTTTACAAATTCAAACTGGGCTGCAAATGTAGATGAACGCAGATACATAACAGGCTATGCATTTAGCATTGGATCTAGGGTGATTACAAGGAGCACCAAGAAACGAAACACCGTTTCCTTGTCTTCAGTCGAAGTAGAGTATCAAGCCATGTGCACAGTAACGTGTGAGAGAATTTGGTTGCGGAGACTTCTCTAGGATGTCGGGGAAGAACAGAAAGATGCAACGACAATCATATGCGACAATCAGAGTTCAATCAAACTTGCTAATAATCTAGTGTTTCACAGAAACACTAAACACATTGATACACAATTCCACTTTGTCAGGGAGAAAGTGCAATGAAATGAAATCCATCTTGTATATTGTAATACATGTAATAATGTTGTAGACATTTTCACTGAGCCTCTTGGGAGGATTAAGTTTGAAATGTTTAGGGAGATGTTAGGCATATTTGTGAACCCATTCTCCATTAAGGGGAACTGTTAGAGATAATGGAGAATATCTTAGAATAGTGAGTTGGTTCACTAGACCTCAGGATATGAATTAGTTTCTATTTCTTAGGTTATGGTTCTAACTTTCCTAAATCTATGCTTGCTATATAATGTGTGATGTACATGGACAATGTAGAGCGTTCTACAGAGCCAGACTCTCCTCGTTCAGACTCTCTTTCGTAAAGCTGACTAGTAGGTTTCATTTTGTTTAATACAAAACCATACATTTTAACCAAAGCGACATTGTTAAATGCTAACACAAAGAACGTTCTGTTTCCTTAAACGAGCAATAAACGAGAGCGTTTGAATCGTTCCCACTTGCAATTCGTTTTGAGTTGCTGGAAATAAACTGCAAATATGTTGGAATTTAATTCCAACTACAACCATTCAATGCTGAACGGAAATATGATTTCAGCACTTATTTCAGATTGTCCAAAGAAGCAAAAGTCTCCACTGATATTTTGCACTTTAAATACGCATTAAATTCAGAATTCAATTCCCCTGCAGACTGTCGTCTTGTTTTTGCTGAGAAAGGCATCATCGCCTTCTGCAATAAATGCACATATAAATATCAGTAGATATTTTGATTAGTTTATAGTTTAAACTCAAATATTTATTTTCAGATAAATACATGAACAACAGTTCTGTTTTTAAGTGTAAGAGAAAAAAAGAATACCAGTTCTGTTTTCTGTGTGAGTGCAAGAGATTTTGAACAACAGTTCTGTTTTTGTACTCTGAGAGAAAAAGATAAGGTTAGAAGAACAAGAGTAAGCCTCTTTTATAAATGCACAGCAGTGCTGAACCTGCAATTTTCTGAGATAGAGAAAATTGAATTCTGGAACTGAAGTGTTCCTCTTGTAACAGTTAGTTTACTGTATCAGTTTTGTTTACTGTTTATGAATACAAGTTTACTGTTTTGCTTGTTTTCTGTTGCGGTTACACCAAGCGTCAATTGTCTCACTGTTAGTTTTTAAATGATTTTGACGCCAACTATTTTAGTTGTTGTTACACCAAGCGTCAATTGTCTCACTGTAAGTTTATAAGTGATTTTGACGCCAACTATTTTAGTTGCTATTACACCAAGTGTCAATTGTCTCACTGTAAGTTTATAAGTGATTTTGACGCCAATTATTTTAGTTGCTGTTACACCAAGCGTCAATTGTCTTAAAGTGACTTAGCGTCAAAATCGTGTTGCCGTTACACCGAGTGACTTGACGTCAAAAATCGTGTTGCTGCAACACCACGATCAGCGTTGCTGCAAAACCAGAATGTGTTGCCGCAACACCGATTCCAGTAAGCAGTTTTCTGTTTTTTCTATGTTAACAGAAACAAAGTATTATTCCGCGTTGCTACAACACCAAGTCCTGTTGCTGCAACACCATTTCCAGAAAACAAAATTTTCAGTTTTCTGTGCAGAAACATAGCAAAATCAGAGCATTTTTTTTGTTGTCTGTTTGTTATGGAATTCAGCAGAAACCTTCAAACATCGTATCAAAGCTAGTCTAGGCACTCAGTGAGTCAAAAACAGAGTTTGTTTTTCACTGTAGGAGCTGTAAGAAAGTTTATTGAGTGGATTTTTTCCAGCAGAGAAAGTTTTTGCTTGTTTTTAAT
This sequence comes from Pinus taeda, assembly GCA_000404065.3. NCBI lineage: Eukaryota > Viridiplantae > Streptophyta > Pinopsida > Pinales > Pinaceae > Pinus > Pinus taeda. Next base: position 151,419 of record APFE030787906.1, read on the forward strand.
TTTACAGTCAGTATCTCTTCTTTACCTATACAGAGTTAAGATGGAAGATGCTGGAACAGGTTTGATAAATTCCCAACTGCCACAGTTTGATGGGAAAAATCACAGTTATTGGTCCATAACAATGAAAGCATTGTTTGCTTCTCAAGGAATATGGGAGCTGGTTGAAACTGGGTATGCTGAACCTATAGATGCAATAGCATTGCCTGCTTTGACAGTAGCAGAAAGAGACCAGTTGAAGAGTGACAGGAAGAAGGATGCAAAAGCCCTCTTTTTCCTCTAGCAATCAATACATGAAAGTATTTTTCCACGGATTGCAGCAGCAACAAAGTCCAAAGAGGCATGGGATATTCTCAAAACTGCTTATCAAGGCATGGAGAAGGTGAAGACTGCAAAGTTGCAGATGTTAAGGGGAGACTTTGAAACACTCAGCATGAAGGAATATGATACAATAGATTCATTCTTCACTGAGGTTATTGGATTAATAACCCAGATAAGATCTCATGGTGAAATTCTTGAAGAAAGAAGGATCATAGAGAAGATCTTGAGATGTTTACCCTCAAGGTTTGAAGTTGTTGTGGTAGCAATAGAAGAAACAAAAGATCTCTCACAGTTCACGGTAGATGAACTGAGTGCTTCTCTTATGTCTCATGAACACAGACTAAGTAGAGGAACATATTCCTCTTTTGAGCAAGCATTCAAGACTCAGATGTCTTTCAGCCAAAGAAAAGGTCGAGGCAGAGCAAATAACAGAGGTCGTGGAAGAAACCAAAACAGAGATAGATATTATCCTGCAAGCACAAGCGGAAGGAACTGCAATGAGAACCAAGATGAAGGTTCAAGCAAACAGCAAGCTCATGGACAAAGGTATGACAAATCCCAAGTCCAATGTCATTATTGTAAGAAATATGGGCACTATGCCAATGAATGTAGGAAAAAACAAAATGACACGAATAGTAGGCAGAATGTTAATTTTGCAAATGAAGAAAATAAGAATCCAAAGAATGTGTTGTTAACATGTAACATTGCACAAGACAAACAAGAAGATATTTGGTTCTTAGACTCAGGTTGTAGTAATCACATGACTGGAAATATTGAAATGTTTGTCAATCTGGATGAAGATGTGAAATCTGAGGTAACAACAGGAACTGATAGTAAAATATCTGTCAAGGGTAAGGGCAGAGTCAATATCCGAGCAAGAAATGGAGAACAGATAATTGTGCCAGAGGTATACTATGTACCTGGTCTAAAATGCAATCTTTTGAGCATTGGACAACTCATTGATAAAGGTTACAACGTGTTCTTCAAATATGATATGTGTACAATCAGAGATATACCTCCAAGTAAGAAGATCATTGCACAGGTGCAGATGACCAGCAATAGGATGTTTCCTCTCAAACTCAGGGCAGATTTGAAGGAAGGAAGAACTATTGCAGCTGTAACACAAGAATTCTTTCAGGAACAAGTGAAAGATGAGAATTGGTTATGGCACTTGAGATTTGGACATCTCAATTTTGGAGGCTTGAATCTGTTGCACAGAAAGGGAATGGTAAAAGGATTGCCGTTGATAGAAAAAACGGACAGCCTTTGTGAAGGCTGCATCCTGGGCAAGCAACACAAAGAAAGCTTTCCAGCAGGAAAGAGTATAAGGGCAAAAGCACCCTTGGAAATCGTTCACTCTGATGTGTGTCGACCGATACAAGTACGATCATTTGCTGGAAATAAATATGTTTTAACTTTCATTGATGATTACACCAGAAAGACATGGGTGTATATGCTGAAAGACAAGAGTGAAGTGTTTGAGAAATTCCGCCACTTCAAAAATCTTGTTGAGAAGAAGTGTGGGCATTATATTAAGTGCTCAGAACAGATAGAGGAGGAGAATACATCTCCCAAGACTTTCTGCATTTTTGCAGAGAGAATGGCATACAAAAGTAGTTTACCACAAGGTATACACCTCAGCAAAACGGTGTTGCCGAAAGAAAGAATAGGACCATTCTTGACATGGTTAGAAGTATGCTGAAGGCAAAGCACTTGCCTCATGAGTATTGGGCAGAAGCTGTCACTTGCGCAGTTTACATCTTGAATAGATGCCCAACTAAAGCTGTCATGAACAAAATACCAGGAAGAAGCATGGAGTGGTCAAAAGCAAACTGTCACTTACATGAGAGTATTCGGTTGTATAGCTTATGCACATGTACCAGATCAGCTAAGGAGAAAAGCTTGATAGTAAGGGGGAGAAGTGTGTATTTGTTGGCTATTGTGATGAGTCAAAAGCATACAAACTATATAATCCATCCACTAAGAAATTGATAGTAAGCAGAGATGTGCAGTTCATTGAAGATGAAGTTTGGGATTGAAGCTTAGAAAAAACAGTGAATGTGAAGACAATTGTGTCTCATGAAGAAGAACAGGAAGGGACAACAGCAAATAATCCTTCCTTGGTGGTTCCTCCTCCACCATAGCAAATTCAGCAAACCACACCACAAGCTGGAATTCGAACAGCCTTAAGAAGTCAAGGAAGTGCTTCTTCAAGCACACCACAGGGATCAGAAATACCCTCAAGTTCGGATGGAACTCTAAGCACACCAAGAAGACCAAGATTCAGAAATATGAATGAGATTTATGAACAAGGAGAGGTAAGTGCCAATACCGGTCTGAATTCATTATTCGCTTTGTATTGTCATGTTGATGACCCAGTTCATTTTGAAGATGTTGTAAATGAAGATAAATGGATTGAAGCAATGAATGAAGAAATTGGTGCTATTGAAAAGAGTAAAACATGGGAGTTAGTGGACCTCCCTGAAGGCAAAGATGCCATTGGAGTTAAGTGGGTCTATAAGACCAAAAGCAATGCTGAAGGCAAGATTGACAGGCACAAAACAAGACTTGTTGTGAAAGGTTACAAGCAGCAACAAGGCAGAGACTATGATGAAACCTTTGCACCAGTAGAAAGGATGGAAACAGTCAGAACAGTGTTGTCTATTGCAGCACAACACAAATGGAAGATCTATCAGATGGATGTTAAATCTGCATTCCTGAATGGAGTATTAAAAGAAGAGATTTATGTTGAACAACCTCCAGGCTATGAAGTTGATGGCCAAGAGCATAAAGTTTGCAAACTGAAGAAGGCTCTCTATAGGCTGAAGCAAGCTCCAAGAGCATGGTACAGCAGAATAGATGCGTATCTGGTTGAGAATGGGTTTGATAAGTGTGATGGTGAACCCACACTCTACATAAAAGAGAATGACGGTAAGATTATTATTGTTGTTTTATATGTAGATGATCTGATTTTTACTAGCAATGATGCTTCTCTCATTGCTGATTTTAAAGCAGTCATGAAAAGTGATTTTGAAATGATTGACTTGGGCTTCTTAAGATATTTTCTTGGAATTGAAGTAGACCAAAGTGAAAATGGTGTTTTCATTTCTCAAGATAAATATGTAGAAGCAGTGTTGAAAAGATTTAACATGCAGAACAGTAAAGCAGCTGTGACTCCAACTGTAATGGGGTTGAAATTGACCAAAGAAGACAACAGCAAGGATTTTGATACAAAATTTTACAAGAGCATAGTTGGCATCCTTATGTACTTGACTGCAACTAGGTCGGACATTATGCACGCTGTGAGTTTAATCTCCAGATTTATGGAAAGACCGAAAGAGACTCATTAGCAGGCAGCTAAGAGGATTCTAAGGTATGTGAATGGAACGAAGGGGTTTGGTATTTTATACTCCTCTTCTGAAAGTTTCATGTTGACAGGTTACACTCACAGTGATTGGGCTGGAAGTGTTGATGATAGGAAAAGCACATCAGGATATGTGTTTCATATGGGACCGGGAGCCATCTCATGGGCTTCCAAGAAGCAATCAATTGTGGCTTTGTCAACAACGGAGGCAGAGCATGTGGTAGCAACAGTAGCAGCATGCCAAGCAGTGTGGCTCAGAAGAGTTCTCAGAGATTTGTGTCATGAACAAGAAAATAGCACAACCATTTACTGTGACAATAGTTCAGCAATAGCTTTGTCTAAAAACTCTGTTTTTCATAAAAGAACAAAGCACATAGATACCAAATTTCACTTCATACGTGAATTGGTTAACAATGGTGAAATTGTTTTGCAGCACTGCAGAACAGAGGATCAACTTGCTGATATCTTGACAAAACCATTGGCAAAGAAAAGTTTTGATCATTTTAGGAAATGCCTGGGTATGCAGCAGTTGAAATTAAGGGGGAGTGTTGGAATTTAATTCCAATTACAACCATTTAATGCTGAACAGAAATCTGATTTCAGCAGTTATTTCAGATTGTCCAAAGCAGCAAAAGTCTCCACTGATATTTTGCACTTTAAATACGCATTAAATTTAGAATTCAATTCTCCTGCAGACTGTCGTCTTGTTTTTGCCGAGAAAGGCATCACCGCCTTCTGCAATAAATGCACAGATAAATATCAGTAGATATTTTGATTAGTTTATAGTTTAAACTCAGATATTTATTTTCATATAAATACATGAACAACAGTTCTGTTTTCAAGTGTAAGAGAAAAAAAGAACAACAGTTCTGTTATCTGTGTGAGTGCAAGAGATTTTGAACAGCAGTTCCATTTTTGTACTCTGAGAGAAAAAGAGAAGGTTAGAAGAACAAGAGTAAGTATCTTCTGTAGATGCACAGCAGTGCTGAACCTGCAATTTTCCGAGATAAAGAAAATTGATTTCTGGAACTGAAGTGTTCCTCTTGTAACAGTTAGTTTACTGTATCAATTTTGTTTACTGTTTATGAATACAAGTTTACTGTTTTGCTTGTTTTCTGTTGCTGTTACAGCAAGCGTCAATTGTCTCACTGCAATTTTATAAGTGATTTTGACACCAACTATTTTAGTTGTTGTTACACCAAGCGTCAATTGTCTCACTGTAAGTTTATAAGTGATTTTGACGCCAACTATTTTTGTTGTTGTTACAGCAAGCGTCAATTGTCTCACTGTAAGTTTATAAGTGATTTTGACGCCAACTATTTTAGCTGTTGTTACACCAAGCGTCAATTGTCTCACTGTAAGTTTATAAGTGATTTTGATGCCAACTATTTTAGTTGCTGTTACACCAAGCGTCAATTGTCTTAAAGTGACTTAGCGTCAAAATCGTGTTGCCGTTACACCGAGTGACTTGACGTCAAAAATCGCGTTGCTGCAACACCACGATCAGCGTTGCTGCAACACCAAACTGTGTTGCCGCAACACCGATTCCAGTAAGCAGTTTTTTGTTTTTTCTGTGTTAGCAGAAACAGAGTATTATTCCGCGTTGCTGCAACACCATTTCCAGAAAACGAAATTTTTAGTTTTCTGTGCAGAAACAAAGCAAAAACAGAGCATTTTTTTTGTTGTCTGTCTGTTATGGAATTCAGTAGAAACCTCCAACATAATCGTAAATATCGCCAACTCATTGACTTTAGATTAGGGAGCAAATGAGTTGCTGCTGAATAAAACACAAATCCATGAACGCATATAGTAAGTCTGCCCAATAATGGACTCCAAAATGGAAAACTTCCTCAAAATCTTGTTGATATTTTTATATATTATGCTAATTGTTTTGAGGATATTTCAGTTTCGAATGACGAAATGAGTCCTATGTTATTCTTGGTCGGCAGCTGATTCAAAATTGTATATTTATAAGCCTCTCGAAGATTGATTAAGAATGGAACACTTACAACCGAGTAAGGATTCCAGACCCGGCATGGACGGCCGCTGGTTGCTATTTATAAGCCTCTCGACAATTGATTAAGAATGGAACACTTACAACCGAGTAAGGATTCCAGACCCGGCATGGACGGCCGCTGGTTGCGGACATTGTTTTATTAAGAGTCTTTCTAATAGGAAATAGAGGAATGTGAGGAACTCTTTTTGTCATATACGACCATGATTTCAAACATATATATTATATTTCTTTTTCATGAATAATGTTCGAGGAAGTTTACATGGATTTTTCTCGTTTGAATTTTGATAAATTATGAATATAGTGTTTTCATATTTATCTTCCTTCAAATTTCTTAAGTTAGAGTTATTATTTTTTGAAATTCATGACATTGTTGTGTAGGATTAAAGTCTAAAATGAACACTAAATAATTTAAGAAATATATTAAATTTATTAAAAGTTGTAAGAGTGTGTGTATTTTTTTCAATTTAGGATTCACATGTGTTTTATTTAAAATAAGAAACAAAATAACTATAAAAAAAATGAACGTATATATATAATTCTTATTAGTATTTTTGTAGTTAATATTACAGTTTAATAATTAGGAGTCATGGTAAGAATATTTTAGTTAACTCTTCTACTTATAAATAACATTGTTTTTATTTAAAATATATTATAAATAAAAAAGAATATAAATTATAACTTATGATAAAATGAGAAATGGAAAAATATATATTTGATTACTTTAATTAAAAAATTATTAAAATAATTAATCTTATTATTAGTGTTTTTTTAGTTAATATTGCAATCCAATAACTAGGAGTGGTGGCAAAAATATTTCACTTTAACTCTTAGATCCATAAATAAAATATTCCGATATCTATGTTAAGTAACATAATTTTATATCAAATTAGAAAGATAATATAATTAAATGTTAAAAAATAATTACATTATTTTTATAAATATTTCAATGCATAACTTAAATAAACTCTTGAAATATCCATATCAACTAATCATATATATATATTTCAATTACCAAAGATAAAGTAATTAAAAGAAAAAAAATCATCTAGAGAATGTGTAATTCATTTAATTCTTAGAAAAATTATATGTGTTATTCAAAAAAGATTAATAATAATAAAAATATTCAATGTGAGTCATAAATAAAACATTTTAGTTGGAAAATCAAAATTAAGCAATATTGATATGTATTTAAAAATATACTAATAACAAAAAACAATTTAATATGGACAATGTGGTACATAAATAAAATATTTCAATGCCCATATCAAATAAAATATCTCAAAGACAACTATGCATATATATAGATATTATATAAATTAATAAAAAAAATGTTATGATTAAAATATTTTGAAATATGTGATGTAGTATCACTATTTTATATTTTGGCCTATTTCATGTATAGTTTTCATCAATTTTTTCTAAAATATAGCAAACATTTTTTTGTCTAAAATTTAAGTTGTGTATTCTACACAATTCATCTTTCTAATTAGTTTAATTAAATGACATTTTTGAATGTGAATAAAGTGTCTTGAAAGTCGTTTTGGTTATATATATATAAGTGTAAATCCATTTTAAACACAGATTCATCAAGTTACGAGAGGGGATTGAATCTTTTCAGATGTAAAATTTTTTATTCGAAAAAGATGGATATTAAATTATCCTATTTTTTTATTAAAAATTGAAAATATGTAAATTGGCTTTAAAAACTTCAATAAATATAGATATAATTGTAAATATTACTTAGAGGATGCAAATTTTGTAGCTTGTGTAAATTCATAGGAGAGAGATTAAGTGTGAAAACCAACATATCAAACATAAAAACACATCCATATAAATTAAATTGTTAGTTAATACATATAAGCATCAATCCATAATAAGTGTAAAACACTTATTTCATTATACATTTCATGTTGCTAAAATTTAAAAAATTATAAAAATTAACTCAATTATAAAATTATAACTCTATTAGAAATTATTATTATTATTGTCCATTAAAATGATATATAAAACATGTAACAAGATTTTTAACCATGGAGATTCTTAATTTGTAAATGGTCTTTGTTATAATACCATGGGCCAATATCATGTCTTATCAATACCACATGCCTAAAAAACTATAATTCATTTCATAGGACAGACTAACAAAAAAAGGCATAGCTACTTTAAAAATAAATCTCAATCTTTACTTTGTGATGATGATGATGATGATGGTTAACGTCCGCGGAGACCAAAATGATCTATCGGACCTAAAAAGACAAATTATTTATTTTGATTTAAGATTTTATTCCTATGCTCAAAAAGCTTGGAGAGAAGCCTCCCGAGTTCACTATAATTTTGGCATTATAAAAGGCTAGGAAGGTCAGTATTGTAACATAGCTTGTGAAATTGAGATCTAATGTGGTTGTATGCATGACACTCTAAGAGGAAGTGGTTTTCATCCTCGATGCTCCTATTCTCACAAATATGGTAGATCCTTTCCATCCATGGCGTTTTAGGAACTGCCCAACGACCAGTTTCACTATGGAGCTCATGAGATTTTTTTCTAATCTTTGCTATATTAATTTTCTTTTTTGAGCTAGTTAAAATAGAGAGATACTTTTGATCTTCAAGGGTGGGGTTGATGACTTTCTTATAATAACTAGGAAGAATATTCTACAATTCACTTAATAATTATTCATAATTAAATTAAAATTCAAAAATCCAATTCCAAATATAAAAATTGCATTTTTAAATAAATTACTTTTACATCCACAATTATTTTTTAATATAATATTAAATAACAATTCTTTTCAAATGTAAAGCATCTTAATATTTTCAATACAATTTTTTTTTTTTTTTATCATTGATTGTGTGATTGTCAAAACACTTATTACAAAAATAATTATGGATCACAAAAGTCTTAAATCAAATAAGAATAAATTTATAATTAATAAAATTAAAATATATAATTAGAATAAATCTATTATTACACTAATTAAATATTATTTATAATCCATTTTTTAATACTTAATTAACATTTCTTAAAGAGTGAGACTTGTGGTTAAACAGTTAAATAGAGAGGTTTGATGTTACAAAATTTGTGATCGAGTCCAATCAAAGACAAAAACATGACTATGTTTAAAAAAGCACCACTGAAATGACCCAAAAAAAACCAAGTAACATCCCTTAAAAATTTAATAAACAAAATATCTAAATTGTAGTTTATTTAGAACTTTGAGGTCAGATTCGAACGAAGCGGGCAAGATGTACACGAGAGAGTTGCATAAAGGGTGATGGACGTGTGAATTTCGCAATGTGATTTTTTCATGTGCGATTAAATGTGTGAGCAGCGGGTCACAATGTAATCTATGTATGTCCTATGCACTAAGAGGTGTCGTAACGCATCCTGGAAACAAATTTTCTTTGACAGAGCTTTACAATCAGAATACTTCGAAACGTAATTTACTGTCTAAGAGTCAACCGGAAAATGACACTTCAGCGGTGGTAATTTTAAATTGCGGCCAAACGCCAGGATTCGGTCGCCTCATAAGAAAATATTAACTAAAATTTTAGGCAAATGGAATCATTACACTCTAGATACTTTAAGATCACGGAATCTGTCATTTAATGTGTAATTTTTGAATCAGATGAGGTCAGTCAAGCTATAAAATGGAGGATAGTTATTATAATTAATATGTTCAAAATACTTTCCCTTTAATAAATAATTCTGGCTTTCCTATCTAGCAAACCCGCTTCTGAGTAAAACGTGGAAGGTTTGAAAACCCTCCGCAAGCATGTTTAGATAGAACCAGTTCCAGTGCTTGAGGTATCATTGAGAAATAATTTTGATACTGTCCTGCAATAACCTATTAGCAAATCTCCAAGGTTTTTCATGACATTTTCCGGAATCCAGGTTACATGGTTTGCATTTTAGGATTGGAATCCTTTCCACATAACCATGTCTTCAACGAAAGTGTTTAAGTTCAGAAAAGAAGATCCTCCGGGGAGGATTGCGTTTGTTGCGTGCTCCTTGAGTCTGAGGACATTGTCTTTCAGCTTATTTCCTTCTACTGTTCTCATCATTGTCCTCACAACATCCTCAACCTCTTCTCTCATGACCACCTTCTGATCATCCACATCTACATCTTCAAAATCGAGGCCGATCTTCCACACCTCCTTCGCGAATCTGCAGTTGAGAAACTGATCGCCAAAATACGGGAATCCGACTACAGGAACTCCCATGCTCATGGCCTCCAACGTAGAGTTCCATCCATTGTGGGTGAGGAACAATCCCACTGAAGGATGGGCAAGGACTTTTACCTGCGGTGCCCACCTCACAAACAATGCCCGTTTCTTTGTTCGTTCTTCAAAGCCCTCCGGCAAAATTGCAGCCTGCCCTTCTGCGATATCTAACCTGAGAACCCACAAGAAAGGTTGTCCGCTGTCCTCTAGCCCTAGCGCCAGCTGCTCCAGCTGTTGTTTTGATTTTACAGCGAGACTCCCAAATGAAATATATATCACTGATCCCGGCCGTTGCATATCCAACCACGTCAAGCAGCCCTCCTCCTCCTCCCACAGACTGCATGCCGATGTCCTTCCTTGTAAAAAATTGGGAAGAAAAAGAGGTCCTATGGCCAGAGAAGGAGAACCATTCAAGGACAGTGCTGTCACTGCATCCTTCCCTTCGAGCTCCTCAAAGGTGTTCACTAGTATGTAGTCCCCTTTACTTTGTTTCTGTGATTCATGGAGAAAAGCTTTGAAAAGAATGTCGGATGTGTCTTGAGCGCGATAGAAGGATAACAGGTCGGTTGGCTTCAATGTTGGGAGGTTGCCGGGAAGACAAGTGATGAGTTTTTCTGAAATTTTAGCTTCGCTTACTGAAGAAGATATAAATACAATTTTCGTTATTATCTTTCCTGAGCAAATGAAAATAATTGAATAAAATAACTCAGATCTATTGGAACAGTGTAGACAAAATAAAATATATTAGTAACCATTTCATCCTTTGTTTTCAATCTTCCATACTTCATTTCACCTTTACAGACAATAAAATGTATGAATACGCATTTCATCCTTCATTTTCAATCTTTCATAGTTCATTGCATTTCTCTCTATGTTCGTTACATGTATCCTATTCTAACTTCCAAAAATTGTATCCAGAGTAATCAGAAATATGTAGGTTCGGTAGATGCATTATGTCTTTAGTCTCAAAAAAAAATCAAATAATTTAAATAGGTGAAAAATTTATAGATCTTTTTAATAAAATAAACCTATAAAATAATGTATTTAAATTAAAAATTAAAGATTAAAATAATTCATTTATTATAATAAATAAATAATTTTAAATTTTAAATAGTGTACGATAAATATTTTCCGAATTAATCACATCAAGTGGATTTTTCGAATTAACTAATATAATTTATAATTTATCCTTAATTAGTGTTTGCACCTGCCTAATTGTTTTCAAAACTTTATTTAAATCTAAATATACAATATTAGTTTTACTCTTATGAAAGACAATAAATTTCTATATTATATTCCAACAGATGAAGCTGTTTTGACTCTTTATTTGTTCAACGGGCAATGTAAGTTTCCAAGTTTGTTTTTTTTTCAAAGCAGCCACTGTCTCAGTCCGCTTAGAATTTTGCTTCATCGAGTTTTTGTCATGTTCTTGCAACGAGAAAATATATGTAAATTAAAACGCGTTGAAGCCCGAGTTCCAACTAGTGTCTACTCTCTAGTGTATCAACCTGTGCATATTTAGAATTTATAAACAAATATAAACTTATGGGAATTTTACACAAATATAAACTTTGGTAAATGAGGTTTGTTTTACCAACAGAATTATCTAAGAGGGAATACGCATTTTCAAATTTAAAGGTTTTGAGATTTAATAATGTATCACATCCCCAAAAAAACGTCCATCCTTCGTCCTCATCGAGTGCCGAGTCAACTACATATATCTTCTTTGGATTCCGCATATTAAAATTAAAAAAAAATTACAATTAATACTTTAAATACAATTATCATATTTAATGATAGGAAACTTGGTTATCATGAAACCTAGCGAGAATCGTGTTTTGAGAGAACTCTTATAGGATCTCCAAAACACTAGAGATTCCTCATTATTATTTCTTATAAATTCATTAAATTCAATTGTATTACCCATTTCCAATCCATAAGGATACTTAATTAATATTTTCTATTATAGGGCTAGGATATATGAACACTATAGAATTAATCTAAATAAAATCTAAATTAGAGACCTCGAAATTATTGAACAAGATTTTTTTGTCATTGGTTCATTGAACAAAGGAGACAACAACCTTTATAAGTTAACAAAAGATGCATTCACATGAAGTCATGCACATATTAACCTATCAAGACAAATGGATGGATGGATGGTTCATGATATTTGATGAACCACCCTATAATAATAGGAGGAACTTATATATTTCTTAAGGAAATTATAGGCATAGTTCATGCTAGGACTCCATATCAACTAATTTGACAATAAGGAATTCCATGGGTAGGGTTGTGGGTCTGCACAAGATAGGCAAAATTCTAGGCACAATCCAACACTATGTCTTTGTCCACTCAGAGAAAGGCGTAAATCCCTTTTCCTAGAATCCTCAAGTAATGGATAGCAGTAGTCAAACCTAGAACGTAATAGCCACATTGACTTGCACCGTAGTGCAACATGGCACCTTCGTAGCATCATAGTGTAAGGAGCCACTAGTAGCTGGTGTTACGGAAGGGGCTCGACCATCAGAATCTATAGCATTATTCGACCAACAAAGGCCACATGGAGGCTCATGTGAGCCTAATATATACGAGTTGTGAATATACTTGCCATGGGCTTATGGAAGCTAGTATATGGAAAAGTTTTATGGAGGAGGTTATTATCTTGACCATCTTTACATTCCTTATATATTTTTGTGTGTGTGTGTGTGTTGTTTATAGGTGCTACACTTTGATAGCACTATCCCACCTCCACTGATACATCAGTGCAAATTTATACCATTGATGTTGAAACATGATGTTTTTTGTTCATTTGGTATACATCATACTCATCTATGGTGAATTAAATTGATCTCCCATTCCAAAACTATTCACATGCTTTTAATCCATATTATATATTATTTTAGTTCGATTATAATTATAATTTTGATTATAGATAGCGATGACACAAAGAGATGAGCCATGGCCTACTAGAAATACTATCCCCTTTCCAGGCATCATGTTTTAACTTAAACTTTGTTTAAATGTTTATTTCATTAAATTATTTTTTTTAAATAAGTAAAATATTATAAATGTATATGTAGGTTGTGTCATTTTCCTATTTGTCATCTATGTGACCTACATCTTGTAACAACCCTTGGTTGATTTTCATGTAAATAAATTATTATACCAAGGTCATGGGACACGTATTCCAAGCTAAATGATGGGCAAAATATAGCGATGGTTATCACTTGTGATTAATTGATGGCTCTAGAAATTAGCAAAGGCATTGGTAAAGGAAAACTAGCAATAATTACCATTTTATTCATGAAATAAAGGAAAATAGGATAAGAGGAACCTGAAGAGACACATATTTTCATGTAAGGAAAATTGAAGGAAAAATGAAGGAAAACGAAGAAAATAGAGGCCCCAATGATATCAAGGCTTCTGAGGATCAGTTACCAGCTTTTGACAATTTTTTGATAGTTTTTGGGTGGAGCTCCCTTCTATTCTTTCACTCTTTCATACTCATGTACACTTAGATCATTCTTGGAGAATCCTTGGAGCACTTTGGAATACATCGGATTTGGAGAAAGAAGGCAAAGGAAAGAAGGAAAACACAAGTGAACATGTGGATTACTAGCTATAACTAGATTGATTTACAAGTAACAAGTTGCATGCATGATTTCCTTGTTGATTTTTGGATGCATGGTATATGCATGTGATTTTCTGGTTATCTGATGTCATTGGCATGGAAATTTAACAATATTGACAGTCATTTTAGCCTTGCCTTGTCAATTCCTGGATAACCATGGTGTTGTGAGTTTTTCCACCTGATTGTTTACTGATTGGTTCTCATAATTCCTTATGGTTGTGGGTTGGAACAAATGCTTTAGAAGCCCTAGAACAACTTTGGTTGAGTTACTAGTCTTGGAGCCTAGGTTAGTAAAAAGGCACTGAAGTCGTTAGTCGTTTGATACTAGTCCCTGGGCCAGGTTGGACAAACGTTCTGGAGCCCTTGAAGGCTGTGGGTTGAGTTACTAGTTCCTGGAGCCCTGGATAACTTGGATAGAGACTGATCTATTTGGTGTTAGCGATGTCTCATGGTGGAGGTGGAATAATTATGGTTTAGAGTTGAGGTGGTTTGGCGTTTGGAAGCCCTGGTTGGTTTTCTCTTAGTTTATTCCATGATATGACACATTCATTCTTGGAATATGGCATAAGGGTGATTGAATAAAATAGAGAATCGGTTCAACCCAATCTATGGTCAAGTGATACATGGAAGTCCCTCACTTGGTTGGTATTTTCACATGTTAAAATGAGACATTTCCTTATTGTGATCTATGAGCATATGTATCGATTATGTTGCCGATATTATGGTTGAGTTTCCATTGTTTATATAATCGTTATTTTCTATTTATATGTTAGTTCTATGATGTGTATTATCTATGGATCTTATCATGAATTGTTTAGCTATTAATTGGTTGATGGATTTATGGACTGACAACTGTTCTTGTAGCTATGTGGAAAGGGCATATAGAATTCTTGGTGATTCTCATATGAATCTCAAACTCTTATGATCAGATATGCATTCATGACCTATAGCTTACATATTTACCATGTGTTTGATGAGATGTCTGGTGTGTTCTAGGCAGTCTAGTTCAAGTTTTTCCTTCAGGATTGAATGTTTAACTTTTTTGTTATGTCATTAACGATTTTGAGAAGTGTTAGGAATATCTATGAAGTGTTTTGGGGAATGACTTGGAATTGGGGCTCAGATCGTGGGACTACACCCTCTGAACTAGGCAATTTGGTTCATAACCGCACTTAGAGAATTTTATGGGTGCGATTGGAGGCCTTCAACTACACCTAGTCCATGTCATGCATGTGGTTGGAGGTTAAGTTGTGAGAAATGTGGCCCTACATTCAGTTTTGGTAACCTGGGTTGGTCCTTTAGCCCCTGCGTCCCTGTATCCTTGAGGAATGTTGTGATTTGTTAGTCGGTGGTCAGTTGTAGGCCCTACTTCTTTAACTATTGACAAGAGGATGGGTCATGTCATAGTAAATCTTCGTCTCATGTTTACCTTGGCACGTTGATGAAATTGGGTAAATTTGGGAGGAGGTGGTTACAAGGTGGTATCAGAGCAGGTTTTTGTTCTCAATGGGTGAAATAGGGTACCATATGGTGGTATCAGAGCTTCTAGGTTCAAACACTTGGATTGGATGGGAGGAATGTGTTTTTCATGCATGTATGTTAGTTGTCTATGTGTTTGTTATGCATGCATTGTGATGGCCATTGTTGTGATTTTGTGTCATCATGATGTTTCCATGTTATGATGATTGATATGTTGATTATATATATATGTATATTGTGCTAATATGGATTGACTATGTAAATGAGATAGCCTCCCGTGAACTTCACTCATGTATGTTGATTACGTTTATATTTGGTTTATGTAACATGGTATGTTTGTAGGAAGTAGAAGATCAAAGATGACAAGTAGAATGATGTATTAAAGTTCACGTGACTCTCCCTATAGATTTGATGACAAGCATAGAGATGAGAACTCTCTTGACATAATAGATACTTTGAGAAGTTTAAAGCCAGATATTAAGAGTTTACGAATAAGATAACAATAGATTCATTTAGACACATGAAATACTTTCTAGTGAATGGAGAAACAAGAAAAGGTCAATGTATTGATTCTTCAGAGTTATTAGATTTGCAAAGATAGGGACAACCACAGATTAGTTGTGGATAGGAGGAAATGAAAAATAGGGCATATGGTAGCAGGTCTCATGGAGGGCACAGGTCAGATAGAGATGACATAGTCAAAGGTGGCAGATGGTTAGATACACCTCTTAGGAGAGGTGGAAATTATGGGTTATATTCTAGTTCTGGATTAGAGGAACAACATGGTCACCATCATTATCATTCTTACAAGAGGAATGAGACACAGCTTTGTTCGATGAGTTCAAGAAATCCAAACCTCCTACATTTGATGGAGAGATGAAGAAAATGGAAGATATAGAATCATGGTTACTTGGGATGAATAAGTTCTTCAAGTTGCATGATTATAAAAAGAATACGAAAGTGAGGATAACCATTTTGAGTCTCGAAGGGAAAGAAAACTTTTGGTGGGAAGATGTGAAGCATGTTAGACGTATCAAGACATAAGAGTTGAGTTGGCATGTGTTCAAGAGACTTTTCAGGGTGAATTATTTGTTAGAGAGATACTATAATGGTAAGGCTAAGGAATTCTATGAGTTGACGAGGGCATATATGACAAATGAAGCATATATGACTAAGTTCCTGGAGCTATTGAGGTATGTACCATATATTAAGCATGAGAAGATGAAGTTTCAAACATTCGTTGGTGTGGTGTCATTAACATTTAAAGATTAGTTTGAGTACGATGAGAAACAAGCATTAGAGGAAGTAATTGGGAAGTTGAAACATTTTTATGAGTAGTCTAATCATAAATCTAAACTTAAATAGGGTTGGAAAGGTAATGACAAGACTAAAGGAAAGTGGGACAAGAGCTGAGGAAGACCTCAAAATGCAGGTAGCATAGAGAATCCAATGTTGTACAAGAAATTCAATGTGGATAACAGAGGACAGGGATTACAGTTTGAGGAGAAGAACAAGCGTGATGGAAGGAAGCCTTAATAGTAATTAGAAGAGTTTTTAGGTCCAAAATGGGCCTCCTAAGGAAATTATAAAATAATAGTGAAAATAATAAAATAAGGTTAGATTACATCATCAAATTTTAGAGCGACAAAAAGAAAAAACTCTTTTTTTCAACTCGTATTTTCAACCTTTTGGATGAAGAATTTGATTCCTCATCTAAGGGGTACCCATGTTGATTACTTTCGATGGACCCTGCTACATGAAAAATGAGAAATACAAGAAAAATGTGATTGCAATCACGTTTTTTCATGTATTTATCATTTTTTCATGTAGCACGGTCCAACAAAAGTATGCAGTATGGGTACTCCTTAGATTAGAAATTAAACTTTACATCCAATGAGTACTTCTACCTGAAATTTGAGTAAAATATTAGGGAGATAAGTTGAAAATATGAGTTGAAAAATTAGTTTTTTTATTTTATTATTTTTTAAACTTTAAACTTTCTTACTCCAAGAATAGTGAATCATCCTCCATGGTTAACATCATCATCTTAAATCTTATTGGTCCTTAAAAAGTTTATTTTATTTGTATATTTTTCTTAGGAGGCCCATTTTAGACCTCAAAATTCCCCTAATGGTTGGACTTGTGGCAAGGATCATCATAGGAGAGATTTTCCGCATCATAAAGGTGGTAGAGATGAGACTTGCAGTGCTTAGGAAGCACTCATAGTTAGGAATGTTGGACAGAGTATTCCTTAGATATATGCAACATTGGATAATACGAAATTTGATCATCAAGAATATATTATCTAGATGGAAAGTAAGTTTTGTGATCAAGTTATTTCTATTTTGATTGACCTTGGATCAAACTATAGTTATATCAGTCTTGACCCAATGGATAAGTGCGGCTTGAGTAGAGAAGTGCATGTAGAGTCTTGGTTGGTGTAGCTGGCTATAAGTACCAAGAAAAGAGTTCATGATTGTCTATGATCTTGTGCATTTTAGATAAATGATATGTGTACATCAACGCATCTAAATGTGCTTCCATTAGGATCATATAGTATGTTGTTGGGTATGTATTGTTATACATTCATAGGATTAAGTTAGATTGCTATGATAAGGCTATTGAGAGTGTGGATAATGATTGAGAGATGAGAATCTTGTAGGGCAAGGAGAAGCCTAGATTAGTGAGAATGGTTACAGCTATGCAAAAAAAAAATAGTAGAAAGAAAGGCTACGTATTGTTCGCAGTTCATATTTCCAGTGACAAATCGAAGGATGTTGAGGATGTTGAAGTCTTGAAGAGGTATATGTTTTTGCAACAGTTTTAGGATGTATTCCCAACATTATTTCATAGTTACCACCTCATAGGGAAGTGGACTTTTGTATTGAGTTGATGCGAGGAACAACACTATTATTGAAGGAGCCTTATAGGATGAGCACTCTAGAGTTGGTGGAATTGAAGTTGTAGCTTAAGGAAATGCTTGATAAGGGATAATTTAGGTCATGTGTGTCACCTTGGGGTGCATTAGTATTGTTTGTGAAGAAGAAATATGGTACTCTAAGGTTATGCATTAATTACAAGCAATTGAATAAGGTGACGATTAAGAATAGGTATCCTTTGTCATTGATTGATGACTTGTTTGATTAGTTGAAGGGACAAAAAAATTTCTCAGAGATTTATTTGAGATCAAAATATCATCAGGTGCACATCAAAGAAGAGGACATCTACAAAACCACATTTCTGGCTATGTAAGGGAATTATGAGTTTGTAGTAGTTCCTTTTGGTCTTACTAATGCTTTAGCCACTTTCATGTGTGTTGCACCCTTATTTGTACAAGTTTGTGATAATATTCATTAATGACATATTGATATATTCTAAGAATGAGGAAGAGCATGCATAGCATCTAGTATAAATGTTAAGATTGTTGAGAGAGTATCATTTGAATTCCAAGCTTAAAATTTTTAGTTTCTTTCATACATAAATTCATTACTTGGGGCATGGTGTTTCCAAGGAAGGTATAGCAATGGATCCAAAAAATATTAGAGTTATTATGGAGGTGATAGAACGTATGAATGTGGATGATGTCAGATCATTCATGACACTAGCACAAGAGGTTCATCAGGAACTTTTCATGGATTTCCTATCCTATTACATGATTGCAAATAAAAGGAAAGAAGTTTGAATGGATAGAGGATTGTGCAGCTAGTTTTGAGCAATTGAAGTAGTTTCTTACAAATGCTCTCGTCTTGAATATTGTAGATCTAGATAAAGAGTTTGTCGTATGTACCGATGTTTGCAAGAGGGGACTTGGTGGAGTTATAATGTAGGAAGGACAAGTGGTATGCTATGAGTCAAGGAAATTGAATGAGCATGAGAAGAATTAGGTAACTCATGATCTTGAGTTGGCATTTATCGTCCATGCCTTGAAGATGTGGAGGCACTATTTTTTTGGTAGGAGATTTGTTTTGATGAGTGACCACGGTGGGTTGAAATACTTGTTTGACCAACCTAATCTAAATGCCAGACAAACTATGTGGTTAGTTACTCTCAATGAGCTTAACTTCAAGATTAGGTACATCAAGGGAAAGGATAAAAGAGTTGCAGATTCTCTAAGTAGAAGAGTACAAGAAAATCACATTGTAGCAGTGACTTCTTATGCAACAAACTTGTAGGAGTAGATCTTGTAGATAGGGTTGGAGTATGATAGGTACCAACAACTTAAGCACAAGTTAAAACACCATAGTATAGATGATTAGTCTATGGATTATCATCTCACAATAGATGGCTTAATCAAATTCAGGAATAGGATTTATGTACCAAATGAAAGTGAGCTCAAGAAAGTTATCTTGATGGAATTTCATCTTAAGCTATATTCAAGTCACCTGGGATATCAAAAGACTTTGAAAATTGTGAATAATTTATATAGCTGATCAAACTTGAAAAAATAAGTGACTAAGTTTGTGGCTAGGTGTTTGGATTTTCAACAGGTAAAGGCAGAGTGTAAGCATCTATGTTGTTTATTGGAGCTAATTTTGATTCCATAACGTAAATGAGAGGTCATTTCCATGGACTTCATTACAATTTTTTTGAGGACATCGAAGCAGCATGACTCCATTATGGTTGTCAGTGACAGGTTGACCAAGGTACCTCATTTCATTGCAGTTAAGTCTACAAATCAACTAGTGACGTAGATCATATTTTCATCAAGGAGATAGTGAGATTGTATGGTGTTCCTAAGAAGAATGTATTTGAGAGAGATGACAAGTTCACTTCTAGGTTTTGGAAAGAGTTGTTTGTAGTTTTGGGGACAAATTTGGCTTTCAATACAGCTTATCATCAAAGACAGATGGACAGACAAAGATGGTTAACAATATTCTTGAGGACATGTTGAGTATATATGTCATGCATCAATGGAGGAAGTGGGAAAAGTAGCTACCATTGGTTGAGTTTACTTATAATCAGGTATTAGAAGTCCTTGAAGATGAGCCTGTTAGAGGAACTTTATGGGCAGAGTTGTAATACTCTGATCAGTTGTTGTGATCCAGTCAATAAGGTATTGATTGGACCATATATCTTAGAAGAGATGGAGCATGAAATGTAGGTTATCAGAAGAAATTATGATGGAAAAAAAGGACAAGAATAATATTTATGATGATCAGTATAGGGCATTTAATGATTTTTAGGTTGTGGAACATGTGTACTTGTGCATCAATCCCAAGAAGATATCCTTGAGGATTACATCATGTGCCAACCTAGAACCTTAATATTTTGGGCCTTTTGAGACCCTTGAGAGGATTGAACTAGTGGCCTGTCAACTTGCACTACCTCAAACAGTTAAATTCCATGATAGTTTCCATGTTTCACTACTTAAGAAGTATGTGCAAGATGTAGCAGCTCTGAAATAAGAACATGCAATTAATTAGATTAGTAATGCGATTTATAATCAACATGCAATTTATCAACTAATTAACATCAAATTACAAAAATATGACTAGAGATAACTTCCCTGTGGCGATGATGTTTCTCACTTGCGATTTCAGGGTTGAACACTAGTTGAATTCTGATACCTGAAACAAAGTCTTGGGGACGACTCTCCACCCAACCGTAGGCTCAATTGCACAAAATCTTGCTACAATTGGCCACCCCAAAGCCCTCAATCAACTTACTACTGCTAGGGAATCCTTTGTCTCACAACACTATTCTCCTAAGAGAATTGATGGTGGAATCATGGAATGATGGAATGCCTCTCATCTTCCTCCCCATCTATTAAATAGAGCAAACATTGGAAGGGTAACCACATGCGCACACTCCATTTGTCAACATGTAACTTTACTGCTTTCTTGTTTTAGTCTTTTGTTTTCACTTTTTGATAGCTTTACTGATTTTTACTGCTTTCTTGTTTTATTTCTTTTGTTTTTACTTTTTGATAGCTTTACTAATTTTTTACTATTTTTCTATTTATTCTTATTTATGTTTATTTAGAACATGTAATTAAATTATTTTATTATTATTTATTATTTATTTACTATTACTATTTTTTTGTTTATTGTTTATTATTTATTTAATATTATATTATATTATTTATTATTTATTACTAAGAGACATTACACAAGGTGTTGATCATGTGATTAATTGGTCTATGTTGCAGGTGAAATCCAAGGTGAATTCCAGCCATAACCACAATGTATATTACTGTGGAAACAACTCATGCTCTAGAACGGAGAAATCAAGCAGGTTAAAGTTTAGTGGAAGCACTTTGGGCCTCATGAAGCTACATGGGATATGGTTGATCACATGTGGCATATGTATCCTTCCCTATTCACTAGCTGAGAAAATTTATTCTAGTATATGTGTTTGATGTTGTGTTGGTTATATGTATATGCATATGTATGTTGTAAATATTTCTTCGACATATTTTATAAATATTCAATAAGGGGTATGGTGTTCATGTTATGATGGCCATGGTCTCAGTAGTATGATATGATGTAAATGTTGCATGGAGTTGTGTTTTAAAGCTCCATGGGAAGCATGCATTTTTATGGTTGATAAGTGTCATTGAACACCGAGGACGGTGTTGCCACAAGGGCGAGGGGTTTGTAGTATTCCTTGGTTGATTTTCATGTAAATAGAATATAAGAACAAGGTCAAGGGACATGTATTACAAGTTGAATGTTGGGAAAAATAAAGTGATGGGTATCACTTATGATTAATTAATGGCTATGGAAATTGGAAAAGGAAAAGTGGAAATAGCTGACATTTTATTTATGAAATAAAGGAAAATAGGAGAAAAGGAAGGTGAAGAGACAGAAATTTGTATGGAAGGGAAATTGAAGGAAAATGAAGAAAATAAAGGCCACAATGATAAAAAGGCTTCTAAGGATTAGTTGCTAGCTTTTGACAACTTTTTGACAGCTTTTTGGTGGAGCTCTCTTTTATTCTCTCACTCTCTCACACTCATGTACACTTATTCTTGGAGCACTTTGGCATACATTGGATTTGTATAAAGAAGGCAAAGAAAAGTAGGAAAGCGTAATGGAATAGGTGGATCAGTAGCTACAACTAGATTACTTTGCAGGTAACAAGTTGCATGTGTTCTTTCCTTGGTTATTTCAAGATGCATGGTATATGCATGTGATTTTATGGTTATGAGTTGTCATTGCAATGGATATTTTCATAGATTGATAGTGGGTTTAGCATTCCTTGCCATTTCCTGGATAGCTATGGTGTTGTGGAATTTCCTGCTTTATTGTTTACTAATTGGTGCTCATAATTCCTTATGGTTGTGGGTTGGAGCAAACTCTCTTGAAGCCCTTGAAAAGATTGGATTGAGTTATTAGTCCTGGAACCTAGGTTGGGAAAAATGTTCTTTAGCCCTTTGTGGGTCAAGTTACTAGTCCCTAGCACTAGGTTCGGCAAACACTCTAGATCCCTAGAAGTTTTTGGGTCTACTTACTCGTTACTCGAGCCCTAGAAAACTTAGGTAGACATTGATCTGGTTGATATTAGTGATGTCCGAATGTGGAGGTAGAATCACAGTTGCTGAGAGTTTAGGTGTTTTTGCCTTTGGAATCCCTGGATGATTTCCTCTTGGCTTATTCCATGAGATCACACGTTCATACTTGGAATATGGCATAGGGGTAGTTAGCTAAAAGAGAAATTTAATTCAGCCCAATCTATGGCCAGGTGGTACGTCGAAGTCCCTGAATTGGTTGGTATTTTCACATGTTAATATGAGACATTGCCTTATTATGATCTATGAGAATATGTATCAATTATGTTGGTTATATTATGGTTGAATTTCCATGGGTTGTATGATGGTTATTTTCTAGTTATATCTTGGTTATATGATGTGTATTATCTATGGTTCTTCTCATGAATCATTTAGCTATTGATTGGTTGATGGATGTATGGACTAATAAGTGTACTGTAGCTATGTGGAGAGGGCATCGAAGCTTCTTAGTGATTCTTAGATGAATCTTAGACTCTTATGATTATATATGCATTCATGACCCATAGATTACATGTTTTCCATGCATTTGACGAAATGTCTTGCGTTTTCTAGATAGTCTAGGTCAAGTTTTGTGAATTTTAATTTTTTTATTATGTCATTAAAGTGTCTAAGAAGTCTTAGGAGCTTCTAAGTAGTAGTCTAGAGGTTGACCTAGAATTATGGCTAAGATCTCAGGACCACATCCTTTGACATGGGAAATTTGGGTCACAATCACACTCAAGTAGTGTTGTCTGTGTGGTTGAAGGGTTTCAAGTGCACTCAAGGCTTTTCATGCATGCAGTTGGAATTTAAGTTGTGAGAAAAGTGGCCCTAACTCAGGGTTTGTTCACATGGGGTGGTCCTTTGGCCTTGAGTGCCTTCTATCCTTGCGGAATGTTGTGATTCATTAGTTGAGGGTCCGTTGTAGGTCCGACTTCCTTAACTAGAGCTAGAATGTTTTTTCATATCATAATAACTCTTTGTCTCATGTTTACCCTATTAAACCAGTGAAATTAGGTTAACTTTGGAGGGGGTGGTTAAACATATCATTCACCACCATCAAATATTCTTGAATAAGTTGTTCATTGGTTTCGTCACATTGCTGCATTTTTTGATATCCATATTACCTCCATTTCAAATTTCAACCATGGTTGTTAATCTCCACCCACCTCCACCACCCTCGCCATCCAATCTACCCATAGAGGTTACATTCATAAACCATCAAGTAACCCCCCCAACCCTATTTTCATTACTATTATTCCATATCTAATGGTTTTTCCACATAGACCCCAGGTAGACCCTCGACCATTATCCCATGATGACAATTTAGTAGATGTTGCCTCTAAGTAGTTTGTGCAGCCAACTAGTTACCAGTGGATCTCCATCATTTTGCAAGACATCCATGGTGATATTATTCATTTGTCTTTTGTTTGCCATGAATTAAATTAATTTTGTGATTTTTTTTAAATTCCATGCTTTGAATCTTCTAAATACTACAATGTGCTATAATAGAGGCATTGGGGTCATAGAGGAGGGAAACACCCTCATGAATAGCTATATCATCTATGCTGAGATTTCTAGTCTTTAATTATAAAATATCAACTTGTAAATTTGATAATTTGTTCTCAAAAAAAATTATGGAATTTTTCTTTCTTTGTGTAATCCCAAAAAATATGAAGCATGCCCCAAAAGAAAAGAATTCAACCTTCTTCTCTTAGTAAGAGGATAAATATCAACCTACATGATGCAAACGATAGTGTTGAAGGTGGAGGTGGTCAATGAGTGACCAATGAGACCCATTTTCTATATACAATATCATATTCCATAATTTCATGTGTATGCATAAGATGACACTTGTATATTAAATTCAATTTCTATTTAGGTCACCATATGCCATACTTCCATGTTTTTGCATGAGGTATCATTTTGTATGTTGGACACACTATGCAATTTTATTTAAACGTACATTTGAGATAATTTTGTGTGTGTGCTTCAAAAATCATGTTACGAATTGAAGCAGTTTTTTATTAGATGTTGAAGTGTTAGTGACGAGCCCCAATATTACAACAAGAATGTTGCAACTCCCAAGGATACCAATTTAAATTATCAACCCAGGACAATTCCTAAGTGGTGTATGGTATTCCTTAATTGTGGTTTTAGATCTTAAGTGACATTATTGAAGGCTAGGATGAAAAATAAATCTTTAAGAATAATTTTTATCATGTTTGTAGGGCTTCTACACTATGCTACATGATGTTAAAAGATTGTTACATGATTGCTATAGGATTTCCTTGTTTCTCTACACGATTGAATCCGCAAGAATTATGAGGGCTAAAAAAGTAATATGAAGGTGGGAAATGGCAATGGAAGGTAGGATAAAGCTTCATTTTTCCATTTCCAATCCTTTTACCCTTTAGGGCCCATCCTGCACAAGGAACAATGCACACGGTGGCCTTCAACAAACCATAAATGTACTCTCACTTAACAGTGTGTTGAAGGATTTTTTGAGGTAAAAATAAAGGATATGGTTGTAGGATGAGGAGTTTCAATGAGCATTTGCAGCCCTACAAACCATATTCTCACCTACACACAAGCAATATTATGATTTTTATACTTAAAAAGACTAAAATACCTAGTCTACCAACTAGTTTGTCCTCTGAGTTATCTCACTGAATGACCAAGGAAATCTAATGCAAATGATATGGGGTAAATTTTTTTATTAGGTAGGATGTCCTAGGACTCCAATACAAGTTCAATATCTCAAAAATTGCTTTTCTAACATGTGCTAAAAATTTCTTGAAAATTACTAATCTAAAAACCAAAAATTCAAGAATCAATGAGCTAGTTAACCTACCGAATGCCTAACCTGATCAAGTGAAAATGCTATGGGGTAATTTTTTTTATTAATTTGGATGATTTTTGGCTTAAATAAAAGTGGAATGTACTTGAAATAATCTCATTAACATTTATGAAAATTCAACAGAAATTTATTACTATTTTTCTACAGGATACTTCTAGAAATTCCAAAATTGCGAGCTACTAAACCAATCCAAGTAGCTCAATGACGAATATGAATTTTAAAGGTTATTCTAATGATTAATCAAGATTGGATATTTATAAATGACCTGAAGAACAACATACTTAAATCATTTAATTCATCTAAATGATAACAAATGAAGCATGAATACTAAATGCAAAAATAGGAAAAGCAAGAATAAGAGATGAAAGTGAAAAAACATTCAAAGAAGATAAGGAAATTGTACACTAGGGAGTTGAGTCTCCTAGGGTGGAAAATACTAAGGATACTTAAAGACATATGAAATAAGCTAAGCCTTAGAAGCTAAAAATTACATGAAACATCATTATTAGAGCTAACCCATGTACATCCCTCCTAGAAATGAAAGTAGAATTGCTAAATAACAAGTTTTCTTCACAAGAAGACTAATAAATGCATGTCCGTAGAGGCTAATTAGAATTGGTACTTATAAAAACTCATTTGGAAGCATCCTCCTTGAAAGGAGGCATCTTTCCCCTCAAATCCCTCAAGAAGTGGATCTGATTCCCAATAGTAAGAATTTTCATTCAATGTTATGGAACTCATTCCTAGATTTTCTCAATTACTAGATCTCCATAATATAATCAATAATTTCATAATATATTATTCATTTATTATCTAATCTTGGTCCATGATGTAGCAGGGATCATGTCCCTATATTATCTTATCTTCAAAATATTCATATTCTTCCCAATATTCTGACAATATTCTACAAAATTAATAATATTAAGTAAATAATATGCAATTATTTCTTAACCTTCATGATGAACATATTAAAACTAAAAAATATTTCATAAAATGAAAAAAGAGAGGTTTATTATGCTAAAGGATGGTTAGATGGGCCTTGAATTGTAATTATTTGGGAGGCCCATCATACCACCCTAATGAAAGTGTCTCTCATCCTCTGAGAAACTTAGTAACCTAACTATACCTCATTCATGGCCCTCATGGCCTCTCTGATTTATCTTATAGTTTTTTAACACTTTCCTGTAGCAATGCACTAATTTCCTGTAACAAATTTTTTACTTTCTCTAGCAGGGAAAATTCTTCTTTCAGTTGTTTGGCCTTGGCTCCCCTGGTGCTTGGCTTCTTCTGAGAGGATTAGGGTTACTTTCCCTTAGCTTGGAGGGAGGTTATTTCTTTAGTTTTCTTCTTATTATCCTTTTATCTTGTCTTCTATTTTTTTTCTCTAGCACTTTTTATTTTGTTTCATTCTCTTCTTCTTCTGCAAATCCATCCTTAGTTGTCTCCAATTAAAACCACCCCCCCATGGCCCCTATTTTAGCTTCTTTCAAAGTTTTGAAATGGAATTTTGTTATCAACTACTAGTTTTAGAGCAATTTAGGGTTTTTGAACATAAGTCAAAGTAGTGATTCTCTTTATTGGTTAGGGGAAGGAAAAATGGCATGCCCAACTCAAAAAAAGTCCATTCACAAACTATCATGCTCAACTTATACAAAAAAACTTCGCACTTAAATTTCCTTTGATTTTCAGAGATCTGCTATACGATTATGTGTGGAATAAAATGATCAATTACATAAGCTTCTTATTCATAAAAGGTGAGTAAAATCAAATACTTACCATTCTCCTAGAGATTCTTTCATAAATATTGGATTTTGTGGCCAAAATTTCACAAATGGGTTTCCTTTACACCTTTTCAGACAATTGTATACCACGTAGTTTGTATCTTGTAGCACACAGTTAGTATCCTATAGCACATAGTTTGTATCCTGTAGTAGCTAATCTTCCATGTTTTATCCTCTCTATTATTGTCTATGGGCCCTCTGGCATATCTATCTTGACTTCCAACGCTAGTAGTGGGCCTCTTTGCCATTTTTACGAATGAACTTTTAGTGAAAATGAAGCTCGAGCCCACCTTTCTTCCCATTTTTCGTTTGGTGGTGGGCTCAACACTTTGTATTAGATGGCCACCTTTGTAACTTCCTCATAGACCCAATGGCCCACCCTTGTATTTATCAATTTCTTTGGCTTTGTTGTTTTCTTCACGCATGATAAAAGAGAGAGTTAACTCCACTTTTAGCCTGCAAAACCTTCTCTCTCATGCATTGACAATTTGTTTTAACCATGACAGGCTCAAGAGGAAAGGTGAAGAATAGTGCATACATGTAAGTACTTGGTGGTTGCTTACTGATGGTGTTGATCCTATGGTGCTTGCATGTAATTTTTGGACATACTTGAAGCTCTTCTTGAGCACATTATGAGAGGTCATTGCCTTGCATCACTTTCTTCCTATAATTTTTTTAGAAAAATATAAGGATTTATGTTTTTTGTTGGTTGAAAAATCAATGATGCAAGTCCTTTGTCTTTTATGTACATTCTCTTGGAATCAGGCGTTGTTTTTTGCTAGGTGATAAACTACACTTTGCAGTGTTGTATCTGTGGTCTTGTTCATTAAGGCTTTACTACTTAAGGAATATCTGCGTTTGATCTTCTACATGCATGATTCTTCTGCTCTAATGATGATCTTGTAGCACCCTACAGGAGGTCCTATAGGTGCTCAAGTTCTTGCTTAATTTGATGGTGCATTATTCTCTAAAATAAATATTGTGTTTACTTGTGTTTGTGGTGATCCTATAAAACCATAGAGGATATCTTATAGGTGCACATAACCTCTACTTTTAATATTTATTCTTGATGGTTCAAAATTGTGCCTCTATTTGGTGTTGGCAGTTGTCTTGTAGCACCCCACAAGATGTCCTGTAGGTGCACAAAACCTTCATTCTGTTGGTGTAACCTCATGGAACCATATATTTATTTTTCATATGTTGGAAGTGATCTTGAAGCAGCCTACAAGGTACTCTATAGGTGCTTAAGGTCAAAGTAATGACCTTAAGCACGTCTTCACGATGGTTGTCCTTTTAATCAGGTTCTTGAGATGTGGTCTTGTAGGGCTTGTGCGTGCAGACTGTTACAGGATTATATTTATTCCTATAGAAGTTACATAGACCCCTCTATGACCACAATATCCTTCACAAAATTCTCCCAAGAAAAATAATAATTCATGATCAATCTATGGACAAGGATTTGAAGCCTTGGTTGTGGTGAAAGTAATGAAAGAAGGGGTGAAATTGGGAACTTTTGATGGAAATCAGTGGATATTTGAGTGGAAAAGAGGCCAAACGGTATGTAATATGGATGATGATGGTGTGGTCGACCCCTCCTCTTATTCCTCTATGAAAAACATAATATATGAACCATTTTTCTATGTCGATCACAAAACTGTAGCAAATCTAAGACAATCCTGTAGCATACTTGTTTAATGCAAATCTCTAAAATGGTAGAATGGATTCACCCAAAATATTTTGAGCATATTTCTGTCAACCTTATACATCTCCCCATAAAAAATATTGACCAATAGATCCACCAATCTTGAGAAGAATGAAAATTGGTTGTAGGTGATGGTGGCTAATTTCTTGGAAAATATGCACTAGAATTTGTTGAATTTTTTTAAGCACGTTACCATCATCCTTATGCACCTCCCCATAAAACAAATCATCTAATGGATGCACGATTTTCTATGTATGGTCAAAACAGTTTCTTCCTTATGTATTTTAGCAATCATGTAGCAACACAAAACATTCCAGTAGAAACTATAGGACATCGAGGAAAATTAATGAAAAAGTCTTGGGAATGATTGATGAAAGTTGTGGATTGTTAGGAAATGGATGAGTGTGATGTGGGGAAACTTCCTTATTCGTCTAAATATGCATGAATTGGGCATGGAGCCAAATATGCAGGTTGGCTTGTTTCTTTTCTTGATTTTTCTACGCATTCATCATGGTAAGGACATTTCCTATATGTATTTTCTCCTTCTCTTCTTTTTTTCTTTTTTCTTATTTTCTTTTAGTTTTCCCATAGGCCTACAGGTTGTGTCAATGAGGTTTTCAACCAACAGGTCTTCGTAAGCGCCCAAGAATAGGTTTTCACCTAGGATCTTATTTTTTTCTCTTTTTTCTAACCCATTGAACTCCTCATGGAGGTTTTCAATTAGTGAGTCAATCTCAGTCACCTCAAGGGAGGTTTTTACCTAAGATTTGTTTTTTCACTCTTCTTTTCCTTTTTCTCTTTTTTTATTTATTTATTTTTTTCTATACTACTCTATTTGAAAAAATAAAATCTATTTCAAGTAGAGGAATACTTCCAATGGAGCCATCTGCAAATCAAGATCACAGATAAACATGTGTAGGATTGAAATATTGCTTTGACATGTGCCTGAATATGAGAGAGTAGATGCTTTGAAGATGCCAATAATTGTTAAATAAGTGAGTTTTTCTCTAACTTAATGACTTTCTAGAACCAAAAAGCAATATAGTTGTGATACTCTTAGCTCTCTTGCACATTTGGCTCGCCTTTTTTGTCCTCTTCTACCACGACATTTAGATCTTCTTCTTTTCATTGATTATTCTCTTGAAAACATATAGGATCTAATGGTAAACATGATCAAAATTTCTCAATTTTTTATTCTAATGTCTTCTCTCCATTAAATGCATTCCACGATTCTTTGGTCTCCTCATTTGAATCTTCTTTTTTTGAATGTTGTCCTTCAATGACATCAAGAGAATCTCTTTTTTTTAATACTCTTCTTGATTTAAGATGAATACCATTTATATCAAGAGGAGTTGTTTGGAAGTGTTGTACCTCGAAATTGTAAGCAAGTAGTTACTTTATTGCTGTTAGCCCCCTAATTTTCTTCCTTTTGACCATTTTTCCCTTCCCAAATCATGACCATTTACCACTGTTTTACCTCTCTTATACACCCTCATGTTGCACTAGTCTAAGAATGATGACATATTTCGCATGAACTTTATATTTCATACTTTTAACTTAACTTAGCATTAATTAATTATTTATTATGTGATTTCTTGCTTATAATCACTCTTGTAACTTACCAATATCTCCAATATTGTTTGATAGTCAAGTGCTTACTATGACTGCTAATCCTAGTGCAAGATCGGATCTCACACCGGTGCCAGCACAATCTTTGCAGGAGATCCAAACCTCCTTGATCACCACCTTGTTTTGCGTTGCTTTAGCCATGACAGCAGGTTAGATCTGAAGGCAGCCGAGCTCCAGCTACGACAGCAAGGAAATCCAAAGGTAGCTAAGATCATATTTATGGAGAAGGAATAGCTGGACATTTGCTACGGCCAGTTTTGTTAAACTGCCAAATTTTGAAGGCCGAAAGGTAAATTCTGCATATCAATTATGTAATCGGTTAAACAATCCTTTTGTCCTTCGGCCAAGGGTCTATATAACGAGGAATGCAAATATGACGAGATAGTTCTTGATAAGTTTGTATAGAACAAAGATATAACCAGGAAGGCAATAACAGGCTTGTATTCTTTTGCTATCGCCCAAATCTGTGCTGGACTATGTAATCATGCATGTATTTTCCTCTATGAATTAATAATAAGGGAGCCCCACCTTATGTTTACATGAATTGTATTTTTGTTTGAAAGTTGATGAATTGATAAAGTGTAGAGCAACATTTCTATTTGAAATGGAAACACGTTGGTTGTATAGGGCCCATCCAACCTAGCACATTTACCCTATTTTTTTTTCTTGTAATTTGTTTATACTACTAAGTGTGATTTAATGTACAACACATGAATTCCTATTTGAAGTGAAAGTGGATTTGCAGTGTGAAGTAGTTAGAATTTATTTTCCTGCATCTAATTTTGGATTGGTTTCCCCACCTGGTCCAAGAAGGAGAAATAACCCTGCACCATTGCACATTGGTGTGATTTTCATTTCCTGTAGTTTTGTTTGATTTGGTTTTCCCTGCTTGGTCCAAGCAAGAGAAATAAACTTGCACTAGTGCACGTTGGTGTTCTATTCATTTCCCGTAGTTTTGTTTGATTTGGTTTTCCCCGCCTGGTCCAAGCAGGAGAAATAAACCTGCACCAATGCACATTGGTGTGCTATTCACTTTCTGCAGTTTTGTTTGATTTGGTTTTCCCCATTTGGTCCAAGTAGGAGAAATGAACCTACACCAGTGCACGTTGGTGTGATGCAGCAGGCTTTTTTAGTTTACTTCCAACAGTTTTGTTGCTTTCATTAATGCTTCATGATAGGATAAATTATAAGGATTGTTTCTTTATTTCTGCACTTTGTTAAGATTAGAAACATTCATTTTTATGTGTGCAATTTGATTTCACAACACTTGCAGTAGTTAAGCTTTTATTTCAAGAATTGAATACTAAGTGTAAGAATCTCTAATCTGGTGCAAGAACTAGTTTCTTGTCATGGGATCTGAGTGCTCTGAACTTGAGAAAGTTCAAGCCCTTGCACAAAGGAAAACACTTTTAGTACAGACACCATTTATACCCTCCGCATAAATTTGTGTTCTTGCACTAGTGCAAGTAGACTGCACCAGTGCAAGATATATTAGTGGAAGAAGGAAATCTCTATATAAGTAGGTTTGAAGGGCCCATCTATTAAGACTGCTAAAGTTTCTCTGCCAAAGAAAAACACACACATAGTAGTTAATCAATAGTGAGCTAGAGTGATTTCTCCTTTATTTATAAATCTCTTTTGCAAATGCATTCTTCCTTGTTCCATTCTTAGATTATTTTGATGGTTCAAGTTGCCTTTTTCTGTCTTTAGTTTGATTCTACAATCTTTCCTTTAAAGAAAGTAGGGATTGACATTAGAAATATTCATACCATCTCTGGCATTGCATGTGCTTCATCTCTAAGTTTACGAACCCCCCAGGTTGACAATTAAGTGTTGAGCTGTTTGCTTAAGTGCAATTCCTACACCCAATATTTTGATTCCATTATCGGGGAAGAGATTTGATTTGGTAAGAATTTTCTGATTATACTATAGAGGTATTTTTTCCTTCATTTTTGCAGTACCTTTTGGAAAAGCTTCTTTGAAGGAATTTACTGGTGTTGATTGATTTCTGACAGCATTTTTATTAGAAATTGTTTTTCTTATTTTTCTTTCTTTTTTGAAATGAATGCCTAGAAAAGGTAGGGGTTCAAAGCCCACGAAGGGCTGAAAGAATTCTAAAAACCATTTTCATATTAGGTCTCCTTTTGTGAGCAGGAATCCCAATCCAATTCAAACCCATCATGCAGGAACAGTCCACTTGGATTCTGGTGACAACATCTCAGGTGTAGTTCAGTCTGTTGGGAATAAAAGGGAAACAATGGTAGACCGCGAAGATCATGGGGAAAGGAATGATGAAAACCAGGTAAGTGGGGAACAATCCACTTTTTTGTTTCCAATTGTGGACCCTGATATTGTGGCACAAATGAAGAAAATTCCACCATCAGTTCTCCCTCATTTCCATGGTAAAGTTCATGAAGATCCTGACTCTTTTCTATTCGAATTTGATAGTTTGTGTAGAAGTTATGATTATTCAATTGATGCTCAGAAGCTAATATTATTTCCTATTACTCTTAAGGACTTAGCTTTGCGCTAGTTTATGGGGTTAGGAGGAAACACTATAGCCTCTTGGGATCAGATGAAGAGAGTGTTTTTATCTAAATATCAAGAATATTGCAAAACTCGAGACATGCAGGATGAGATTTTTGTAGTCATACAGGATGATAATGAAACTCTTGAAGACTATCTAGAAAGATTTATGTATATTTTACGAAGGTCAAAAATTAAGCTTGATTCCAGTACTATTAGAACCTTGTTCTTAAGAGGACTTACTGATAATGCTAGAAATAATTTAAATCTGTTAGGACAAGGTGATATTTCTTAGCAAACTTTTGAACAAATTTGTGAATTATGCAAGAAATTTTCCAGGAATTAGTATAGATTTGGTAGAGGAACTTGAAATAGAAATAGAAAAACTGAATCTACTGATGCAATGATTATTAGACTAGAAAATAAAATGGAAAATATGAAAATTGATATAATGAATACTGTTACCAAACAGTTGGACTCCTTAAAATTTCAACAAAAACTCATGAGGGAACAAGAGTCATTAAGTATTTTATGTCCTAAATGTAGAGACAAGCATCCTCCTAAAGAATGTCCTCTTAATTTGAAAGAAACTAATAAGTGTGCTATTTGTGCGGAAGACTATATCACAGGAAAATGTCCCTCTATAACAGGACTTAAAGATGTATTTATAGGGGGACAACCTGAAGCTGAATACTTGTATGGTATGAGGGAAAAAAGAAATTGGCCTCAGGTAGGTGCAGGTATGTCTCCTGAATTTTCTCCACACTATTTTGGTTATAATTCAAATGCATATTTTTATCCTAACACTAATCAATAGTGGTAGTACGGAAACCAATATCAGCCTGGGAAACCTTCTCAACCATGGCAATAAGGTTGGAGAGGGTGAAATCATTCTCCATATTCCTACTAGCCACCCATGCAATCATATCTATCTACACATGCACCTTATCCAATGCCTCAACCTTCGAGTCAGTCTACTCCACCATTACCCTTACCTCCACCTTTTCAACCTCCTCAGTTGCCTGCTCAACCTATGCCCAATCCTAACAATAATAAAGCAGTGTAAATGATTTATGTAGCAAACCCACCTTTATTCAAGTACCATTCTATTCCAGTGGGGTTCATGATATTCAATTAAGATCGGGAAGGACTATAACATCAGAAAATTAAAAGAAACCTAGAGTGATTGTTGAAGATAAAGACGAAGAGGAAACTCTTAATAATTCTCCAAAAGCCATCACTAAGTAGCCCTTACCCTCTAAATGCTTTCCACCTTCTTCCAACCAGCCTCCCTTCCCAGAGAGGCTAGTAATGGAATGTAGTGGGCCTATTTATGAGACTAGTTTGGCATAAGAGCTTCAGAGTCTTTTCATTAAGATACCTTTTCTCCAAGCCATCAAAGAGATCCATATTTGCACTAGGATTATTAAGGAACTCTACCTCAAGAAACCCAAGAGGAAGAGATTGGAACCCCAAACCATTCAATTTATTGGTAGGGTATACTAATCTCAGAAACCCTGTTGTCACAGTTTAGATTGGTAATATCTTTGTCTCTAATGTTCTTATAGACCCGAGGGTATCCATTAATGTCTTGACTAAGCAAACCATGGATCAACTTCAGTTACCTCAACTTTGTCCTACTTCCACTATGCTTGAATTAGCAGATAGATCTAAAATTAAGCCAGAAGGAGTATTGGACAATGTGATCATCTCATTAGATTCTTGGGAATATCCTACTGATTTCATTGTGCTTCAGCCAAAGAACCTGGTAGGAGGACAACCCTTGATTTTGGGTTGACCATGGCTTGCTATAGCCGATGCATATATTGGATGTCACTCTGGTGATATGTATATTTCACATGGGGAATCTAGGAAGAAAGTTACCTTATACCCCCTGCTAGATCCATTCAGGACCTTCAAGATACTTTATGGTTAGACTAGAGTAATGATGAGGAGACTCAACCCATTTATTTTATCCATTGGCATACTAGGTCTTCGCAAGAAGATGAGATTCAATATTTCTTGAATAATCTAGACACTGTGCCTAATTTAGAGCTATTGAGCCAGATCTTTAGCCTAGATTTTAAAGATAACCATGATTCTCATTCTTTTGTGCAGCTGCATCTGGCCACCCCCTTGAGTACTCTTGAGCCTGATACTACTCTTGTTGAGATTAGCCCCAGAAAATCCTTGTATATTAGTTCAGATTTGGACTCATATTAGCGAGAGCAGCTTGTGAATTTGTTGCAAAACCATCTTAGTGCCTTTGCATGGGGCTATGAAGATATGAAAGGCATCCCCCCTGAAACTTGTACACATCAGATCTATATTTAGAAGGATCTTGGCCTGTTCGACAACCCCAAAGGAAAATGAATCCAGCTCTAAGAGATATTGTGAAGGAAGAAGTATAGAAGCTCTTGGATGTTGGGTTTATCTATCCTATTTCCAATAGTCAGTGGGTCTCTCCATTAGTGCTAGTACCTAAGAAAGATGGAAGATGGCATATTTATATTGATTATGGAGAATTAAACAAATCCACTCTCAAAGATTGCTTCCCTCTCCCCTTCATTGACCAAGTGCTTGATACCCTCGCAGAAAATAAATACTTTTCCTTTTTGGATGGATTTAGTGGTTATAACAAAATACTGATTGCACCGAAAGATCAAGATAAAACTACTTTTACATGTCAATGGGGTACATTTCCTTATAGAGTGCTCCCCTTTGGTTTATGTAATGCCCCGACTACCTTTCGAAGGGTAGTCCTGGCCATTTTTGCTAATCTAGAATTTGTAGAAATTTATATGGATAACTTTTCTGTGTTTGGTGATTCTTTTCTGGAAGCTCTTGAAAATATGGAAGAAGTACTACTTCGCTGTCATGAAGCCCATCTTGCCTTGAGTGACAAGAAATGTAGATTAATGTGCAAAGAGGGAATAGCACTTGGCCATTTGATTTCTGGTAAAGGTATCCAGGTTGATCCAGCAAAGATCAAAATCATTCTGCATCTTCCTGCACCGAAAACTCAAAGGGAAGTAAGAGGTTTTTTAGGACATGCTGGCTATTATAGGAGATTCATTGAAAGTTTTTCTAAGATAGCTACTCCTCTTTTTCGACTTCTAGCTAAGGATAGTGAATTTTCTTGGACTACAACTTGCTGATAGTCTGTTGGAACATTGAAGTAAAAGTTAGTGCATGAACCAGTTTTAAGAGGTCCTAACTTGTCTCTGCCTTTCCATATTTCCTCTGATGCTTCAGATTTGGCTATTGGCACAACTTTAGGACAAGAGGAAAATTAACAATCCTATGCTATTTATTATATTAGTAAGAATTTTTCTTTTGCTGAATTAAATTATATAGTTACAAAGAAAGAGTTTTTAGCTGTAATTTTTGCAATTAATAAGTCCAGGCACTATATTACAGGATATGAAGTATTTATACATACTGATCATTCTGCGATTAAATATTTGATGAATAAACCATTAACTAGTGGTAGAGTGACTAGGTGGTTACTATTGTTGAAGGAATTTAATATTACTATTGTTGATAGACCAGGAAAATTTAATGTTGTAGCAGATTTTCTTTCTAGATTAGATAATCCTAGTGAAGCAACCCCTGTTAATGATGATTTTCCAGATGAACATCTTTTTTGTATGTTAAAAGATTCTCCGTGGTTTACTAACATTACTAATTACTTGGTTACTCGGAAAACACCACCCCACTTGTCCGGTCATGAAAAGTGGACTATTGTTCAGAAAAGTGTTGCATATTCCTGGATTTAAGGAGATCTCTTTTACAGTGGTCCAAATCTAATTATTCGTAGGGGTGTAAGAGAGGAGGAAGTGTTTGACATCTTGGAATCTGCTCGCGATGAACCTTATGGAGGCCACTTCGTTGATAAGCGGACTGCATATAAAGTATTGTGTGCTGGTTACTATTGGCCCTCCTTGTTTAAGGATGCCAAACAATATGTCAAGAATTGTGATAGTTGTGAGTGAATGGGCCAGCCTAATCAAACCAATGAAATACCTTTAGGCCGTCAAGTTATGATTGAGCCATTTGAAAAATGGGCTATTGATTTTATAGGGTCAATAAATACAACAACATTAATTAAAAACCATATCTTGGTTTGTACAGATTTTGTTACACAATGGGTAGAAGCTAAAGTTGTTTCTCTTGCTACAGAAAAAGTTGTTGTTGATTTTCTTTTTACTGAAATCTTCACTAGATTTGGTGTGCCTAGATAAATTGTTTTTGAAAATGGTCTGAAGTTTATTTCTAATCTGGTATAGGGTGTGATAGAGAAATATAAGATCTCGCACATGAAATCCACGTCATATCACTTGCAAGCAAATGGCTAGGTGGAATCCACGAACAAAGTGATCGAGTCCATTCATAAAAAGACAGTTAATATGCATTGGAAGGACACGGCTAAAGGATTACCATAGGATTTGCGGGCATACAAAACCACTTGGAGAAATAGTACAGGACATACACCATATGATCTAGTATATGGCAAACCGGTTTTGTTACCAATTGAATTCCAAATCAAAACTTTCAGAACTGCAGCTCAGTTAGGACTAGATCTATACGAGGCACAACAACAACATATTCTCCAATTAAATGAGTGATATGAATTTCGTAGGGATGTTGTTCAGTAGAACATACTAATTCAACAACAATGTAAAAGGTGGCATGCCAAGTCTATTCAAAAAAAGCAGTTCCAACTAGGTGCTTGGGTGCTCCTTTATGATTCTAGATTTAAAATCTTTAAAGGGAAATTCCATACACATTGGATGGGACCTTATGAAGTGATCTGAGTATTTGATAATGGAGCCGCAGAAGTTAAAACTATTGATGTACAAAATTCAGTATTTTTGGTAAATGGACACAGGCTAAAGAAGTATTTTCAACCACACTAGGAAAGATTTTACACAACAAGTCCAACAACAATTTGGGATGGTAGTGGTGAATGGTAATACCAACCTTTTGAAAATGTGAATTATCTTTCTTGTAAACATAAAAATAAAAATAAAAATAATAAGATATATATATATATATATAACAATAATAAGAAAAAATTAAAGAAAAAATATTTTCTTGTAATTATGAAAATCAGTTCGCTGACATGATTGCAGAAGGGTCAACCTAAAAACCAGCTTGCTGGCAGGAAGATCAAAAGTCTCTAATAAAAAGAAAATGTTGCTTGACCTTTAGATATGCTAGCTACTACCAACTAGAAGCAGGTTCAACAAAACCAACCTTTATATAGTTGGGGGAATTAGCATGGATATTTTTACTCAAGTAACGCTTAATTTTCACTACAATTATTTTTTCTTGCACCAGTGCAGGTAGACCTTCCAGAAAATTTTCTACCTTCCTTCATATTCCACTTTCGTAATATTTCCTCAGTTTTCTTCTTCAATCCCAAAATGATTAACCTTCCCACATTCTTCTAAATTTACCATGTCCACTTCAAAGAAATCCCACTTTACCCTTGAATTTTTTTTCCCTATCCCACTTCTATTTATTCCCTCTTTTGGTACTATTCCTAGAATCCCTGTAATAGAATTCCTTCCCATTCTTAAAATTCCCCTTTTCCACTTCTTTATTCCCTCATGAGTTTATTGCAAGATCTCGCACAAAGAGCAAAAGGATATGCTTTGAAGCATCAAGAAAGGGTGAAGCAAATTTTCAGTATAAGTTGAGGAAGTCATGTGAAAATCCAGCCTATATTTGATTTAAATTCTCTGTTTTAGATATTATGCTTGCACTAGTGCAAGCATGTTGTCCTATATGATAAAATAAGTAGAAAGGTACCAGCAGATTTAAGCAGTGCAAGAAGATCAGTGCAAGCATGCACCTCATTAGCAACATAGTACAAGTTATTTTTATAGCATACGACATAGGAAAGTGGTCATCATGAAATCTATATGAAGTCCTTTCACTTAACCGATGAAGTACTTATGGTATCATACTAACTAGGAGAAATTATTTAAAGTACATGCTGTTTTTAAGTTAGAAATCATGATCTTTTTTTAATAAATGCTAAGTTCTTTTCTTGAATTATGAAGGAATACGGAAATATTTTAACCATTGCTTGGACATGATTACCCCTCTCTACCATAATCTTAAACGTCCTTCACTCATAATTATTACATCACCTAGCCATTAAACTGCCGCCGCAAGTACCAATCTGGCCTAACCTCAAAGATGACATGCAAATATGGCAAATGAACTCGTGATACGATGGAAAGTATGGTGGACAGTTAGATTTCTATTTATAAGGACCGATTTCCTCAGTATTGCATGTAAAATTTTAGGACTCGACTGTTCATAACTGTTAAGCAACAATGCCTCCTGTTTGGAATGAACCCCTGTCTCTCAGCAAAATAGAGGAGACCGTCAAGTATCGCAATAGTCTTGCACTATTACGAGACTTGGGTTTTCTTCTATTTCTGCAGAAGTTTGATGGGTTTGATAGGGAAGTGGCTTTACAGTTTGCAAGGATTTTTAGAAACAGTTGAGTGAGAATTGGGCCTCTCAAATTCAAAGTCATAGAGCAATTCATAGCAGCAGCGATATGCTTAGAGAACACTGGAGAACAATGGTTTAAGAATCAGAACCTAGAAAGGAAACGTTGGAAGTGTTTCGTCGTTGATAGAAAGATAGAGGTAGACTGGAAAGTAGGAGTTCTTCACAGTGCCCTGCTGGGTCAGTGGAAAGACCTCCTTTTCATTTTACAAAATTTTGTGACATGCGAAGGAAGATACACAATGCAACAACATTTTGAAGCTAGTCGGCACGTCCGATACAGGATGAATTTACCTTATTGGAGAAAATGGCTAAAAGCATACAGGACAATAGGGCAGACCAGGCTGACACAAGGTTATATCATCACGGCATGATAAAAGTCTTTGTCGTGAAACAGTTAGAAGTGAAAGGTATGTCATGGGAAGCGCTATTAAAACAACTACACAAAGGGACAACCACTGGAAAGGGAATAGAGGAACCTGCCAGCACAAGTAAGAGAGCCCTAGCAAAAATGAAAAGGGAAGTCCTTCTTACACCAATGCAAAAAAGAAACAATCTGAACAAGCAGAGAAGGCCTTGCCTTCATATAAGAGGACGGCTAGCGCACCAGCTAAAGGGACCACTTCGACCCCCAAAAATGACAACATGTCATTCCTCGCAGACGCAGCCAAGTTTGTACAGGTCGAGGGTGATGCTTTGTTGGGCAATTTTATCAAGAAGTCCAGGAAAAAGAGTAGAATCTTTGATGAAGGCAAAGAACCATAGTCCCCATAGGGCATGGAATCCCCTCTTGCACTAATATAGGAAGAAGCACCAGTGTGAGAAGAAGAACCGGAGAAAGAAGCAGAAAACAAAGAAGCTGAAGAAGAAGAGAATGAGGGAGAAGAACCAGACAAAGAAGAATCCATAGAAGTAGAAGAAGAAAAGGAAGAACCTGAAAAAGAAGAGGCAGACCCTACAGAAGATGAAGTAGAAAAAGAAGAAGAAGAGGTGGAATATGAAGAAGAAGCAGGAGAAGGAGAGGCAGGAGAAGAGGAACCAGAGGAGGAAGAATCAGAAGAAAAGGGACCAGAGGGAGAAGAGTTTCATGATGTAACCATGGTTGATATGGAGGTCCCTGAGAAAGACAAAGCCCCTACTGAAACAAAAAAAGAGAAGGAATTGGTAACTCTTGTTGCTCGGGCAGTTGAGTAAAAGCTTCAAGTATAGAATTTAGAGTAGCTTGTAGCCAAAGCAGGAGGACAAAGAATAGAGTAGAGGAGAATTAACGGCAGAAATCTAGAAGAAGAAAAGGGAAGTTAAAGACTAGAAATACCGAGATGTGCAATGTTTCAGGAGACTTAAAAGGGTGACCAAGTTAAAGAGCACCAAAAAGAAGAAGTCCGAAACATTGTAGGGTGATGACAGTATCCTAGAGAAATATTGAACTGGAGTGCTTAAAGTTTTGAAGTTTTTTGTAGAGGTAAAGAGTTTTGTGAGGACACACAATAGTTTAGGGATGGGAGGATGTTAGCCCCCTAATTTTCTTCCTTTTGAACATTTTTCCCTTCCTAAATCATGACCATTTATCGTTGTTTTACCTCTCTTATACACCCTCATCTTGCACTAGTCCTAGAACGATGAAATATTTCACATGAACTT
The DNA here is from genome assembly GCA_000404065.3 of Pinus taeda. NCBI lineage: Eukaryota > Viridiplantae > Streptophyta > Pinopsida > Pinales > Pinaceae > Pinus > Pinus taeda. The sequence continues at coordinate 192,611 of APFE030787906.1, forward strand.
TATATTTCATATTTTTAACTTAACTTAGCATTACTTAATTATTTATTACATGATTTCTTGCTTATAATCACTCTTGTAACTTATCGATATCTCCAATATTGTTTGATAGTCAAGTTCTTACCGTGACCGCTGATCTTAGTGCAGGATTAGATCTCGCGCTAGTGCCAGCATAATCTTTGTAGCAAATCCAGACCTCCTTGATCACCACCTTGTTTTGCATCGCTTTAACCATGGCAGAAGGTTAGATCTAAAGGCAACCGAGCTCCAGCTATGACATCAAGGAAATCCAAAGGTAGCTGAGATCAGATTTATGAAGAAAGAATAGCTGGACATTGGCTACAACCATTTTTGTTAAATTGCCTAATTTTGAAGGCCGAAAGCTAAAATTTGCATATCAGTTATGTAATCGGTTAAGTGATCCTTTTTGCCTTTAGCTAAGGATCTATATAATGAGGAATGTAAATAGGACGAGATAGTTCTTGATAAGTTTGTATAGAACAGAGATATAACAAGGAAGGCGGTAACAGGCTTGTATTATTTTTTTATCGCCCAAATCTGGGTTGGACTATGTAATCAGCCATGTATTTGCCTCTATGAATTAATTAGAAGGGAGCTCCACCTTATGTTTTCATGAGTCGTATTTTTATTTGAAAGTTGATGAATTGATAAAGTGCTTAGCAGCGTTTCTATTTGAAAGGGAAACATGCTGGTTAGCTAGGGCCTAGCCAACCCAACATGTTTACCCTATTTTATGTTCTTGTAATTTTTGTTTATACTGCTAAGTGTGATTTAATGTACAACACATGAATTCCTATTTGAAGTAAAAGCGGATCCGCAGTTTGAAGTAGTTAGAATTATTTTCCAGCATCTGATTGTTCATTGATTTCCTTGCTTGGTCCAAGTATGAGAAATAACCCTACACCATTGCATGTTGGTGTGATATTCATTTCCTACAGTTTTGCTTGATTTGGTTTTCCCTGTCTAGTCCAAGCAGGAGAAATAAACCTGCACCAGTGCATGTTGGTGTGCTATTCATTTCCTGCACTTTTGTTTGATTTGGCTTTCCTCGTCTGGTCCAAGCAGGAGAAATAAACCTGCACTAGTGCATGATGGTGTGCTATTCACTTTCTGTAGTTTTGTTTGATTTGGTTTTTGCCACCTAGTCCAAGCAGGAGAAATGAACCTGCACTAGTGCACGTTGGTGTGATGTAGCAAGCCTTTCTAGTTTACTTCCAGCAGTTTTCTTCCTTTCATTAATGCTTCATGATAGGATAAATTATAAGGATTGTTTCTTTATTTCTGCACTTTGTTAAAATTAGAAACATTCATTTTTATGTGTGCAATTTGATTTCACAACACTTGTAGTAGTTAAGCCCTTATTTCAAGAATTAAATACTAAGTGTTAGAAGCTCTAATTTGGTGCAAGAACTAGTTTCTTGTCACAGGATCTGAGTGCTCTGAACTTGAGAAAGTTCAAGCCCTTGCATGAAGGAAAACACTTTTAGTACAGACACCATTTATACCCTCTGCATAAATTTATGTTCTTGCACTAGTGCAACTAGACTGCACCAGTGCAAGATAGATTAGTGCAAGAAGGAAATCTCTATATAAGCATGTTTGAAGGGCCCATCTGTTGAGACTGCTAAAATGTGTTTGCTAAAGAAAAACACACACTCAGTGGTTGATCAGTAGTCAACTAGAGTGGTTTCTCCTTTATTTTTAAATCTATTTTGCAAATGCATTCTTCCTTGTTTTAGTCTTATATTATTTTGATGGTTCAAGTTTCCTTCTTCTTTCTTTAGTTTGATTCTGCAATCTTTCCTTTAAAGAAAGTAGGGATTGACATTATAAATATTCATACCATCTCTGGCATTACCTGTGCTTCGTTTCTAAGTTTACAAATCCCTCAGGTTGACAATTAAGTGTTGAGGAGTTTGCTTGAGTGCAATTCCTACACCCAACAATTGCTTGGGTTCAGAAATGGTTGTATAGGCAGTTGAGTGGGAGTGGATATTTGAGATATATTTGGTTGAGGATATGGTTGTGGTGGAGGTGGATGGTAGGGAAATCATAGAGTTGGGTATGAAGGATATTGAGGAAAATATTTAGGATATTGTGGATTTATCCCTTAAGGTCCTTTCCAACCTTATTGCCAACATTGTTTTTGAGGTTGAGATGGAAAAGGTTTCCAAGGAAATGGTGTGTTCCAATTACTTTGAGATGGTTGTGCATAATCTTGAAATTGTGAGTTAGATTCTTGTATCATACAAGGTTTACTAGGTTGCTATGTTGTTTTTGGAGCTACATAACAAAGCTTCTTTAGGGAATAACTTTCTCCATTGTCCTCTTGGTAAAATTCCTTCAACCTTGATAATGATGGGAAATATTGAGTAGCATGTGACTCTACATGGATAACACAAATATCAACATCCTCTTTTTGCTCATTTTGCATTCATAAAATTTCTATTTGTTCACTTATATTTCTAATAATTTTTGCTTTAAAGCTATCAAGGAAATTTCCAAGTCCATCTTGACTTACCAATGTCAATGTTGATTTACATACTGTTTACACTCCTCTTGATATTCTCTTGAATATTTCACAAATTTCTTCAAATGATAATTGGTATACATCTCCTCTACTCATTAGATTAAGGAGATCAATCCACTCATCCCTAATTATTCTAACTAAGATGGTTTTTATTGTGTAAAATCCTAAATGATCAAATTTTCCCCTCTTAACATTATACATGAATCTCTCTATTACATCCTCAAGGAAATTATCTTATTTTTCAGTCATTTTAAAGATTTCCACTTTAAAATCATGATCTTTATATTTTTTTACAAATATCCTTTTAATATCATTCCATGATCTTATTGAATTAGTCCCTAAACTAATGAAACATTTAAGATCTCTATACTTCAATTTTGTCGAAAACAATCTCGATTTTTGATTGTTTAATAAGTAACCATAAGATCTGCAATTTATTTCAAATTCAAAGAGAAAGGTTTTTAGATCATTTGACTTCATACCATGGAAGTTTGGAAGGAAATATGTAGGGATGTTCTTGATATGAACACTGATATCAATATCCTGAATGATAAATCGAAGAGGATCTTCCTCATTGTCATCATCACCATCCATTTCTAGGAGCTTCTTTGCCACGTCTTCCTCTTCTACCTAGAAAAGTGGATGGTGATGTGGTTCTTACTATACCGTGTGGTCAAATGGCGGGGAGGGTTGGAGAAGTATTTTTATATTTTTATAAATAAGATAAAAAATTGAACGAGAATGATAATTCAATGTAATTTTTTGTTTGTGAAATGAAATATTGCTAATGTTATTTTTTTATTCTTTCTAAAAGTTAAAAAATGAATCAACTATAAAAGAAAACAATGCATACTCTTACGGCTTCCGACAATGGAACCAAAAAGTGATGACCCCAGTATTGTAACAAGAATGGTGCAACTCCTAAGGATACCAACTTAAATTATCAACCCGGGGTTCACAAGAAAGAGATGTCTGAAATATATGTGGGATATGCAATGTGTCCTTCTGTTATTGATTAGATGAAATGAAATGAATATCATGAAATCAAGCTTAAACTAATTGTAGAAATGGAAATGCTTAGAATGGAAACCTTAAACTATTGAGGGAAACAAAAGGCAAGGAAAGAAAACCTATTCAAATTTCATAAAGTAAAGAGCATGAATGAACTCTACATCACTACATTTAAAGAGACCATATGCTAGTAACAATATTCATTAATAATTTCAAAAACTAATCATGTAAATCATCCTTATGCTATTCACTTCATGATCTTGTCTACTAACCCTAATTTCTTAAGATAGTTGCAGTGGTAGAAAGGAATGTCCGAAGTGGTTTTAGTCTTCCTCAATCATTGTTCAGAGCCTAGGATACATTATTCAGGTTTAGGAGGAAAAATTGAAGATTTAAAGACAATTCTGGTCGATTTTTTAGGGCTGCTACATGGTTCTACATGATGTTACAATATTGCTACATGATTGCTACATGATTTCCATGTTTTGTTACAAGATTGAATCTGTGAGCATTGTGAGGTATTAAAAATTGATATAAAAGTGGGAAATGGTAGTGGAAGGTAGGAGAAGGTTTTTTTTTCCTCCTTTCAAGCTTAGTATGCTTAGTACCCTTTAGGGGCCCATCTTGCACAAACAAAAATGCAGATGATGTCCTTCAATAAACTAGAAATGTACTCTTGATGAACAATGTTTTGAAGGAGTTGTTGAGGTAAAAAGTAGGGAGTTGGTGGTTAGATGAGGAGTGTGAATGAAACTACCCATCCATACAAACCCATAGTCTTAACTGCACATAAGAAATATTATGATTTTTATACTTGAAAAGACTAAAATACCTAGTCTGCTAGTTAGTTTGTCCTCTGAGTTATCTTACTGAATGACCAAGAAAATCGAATGAAAATGAGATGGGGTGAATTTATTTATTAATTAAGATTTCCTAGGAGTCCAATACAAGTGAAATCACTGAAAAATACACTTTTTAATGTGTTTTAAAAATTAGCAAAATAATACTAAACTAAAAACTAGAAATTCAAGAATAAGTGAGCTAATTAACTTATTGAATTCGTAACCTGATTAAGTGAAAATGATATGGGGTATATTTTTTTATTAATTTGGAAATATTTAGGATTCAATAAAAGTGGAATAAAATTAAAATACTATGATTAACATGTTCTAAAATTGAGTAGAAACTTATTACTAATTTGTTACAGGATACTTCCAAAAATTCCAAAATTGTGAACTAGTAAACCAATCCAAGTAGGTCAATGATGAACATGGCTTTTACAATTTATTATGAGGATGCATCATTTGTTTGCATGTATAAATGACTTGAAAATAAACCTACTTCAATCATTTAACCCACCTAACATACAATAAATGAAGCATGAATACTAAATGCAGAAATAGAAAAAGCAAGAATGAGAGATGCAAGTGAACAAAACATTCAAAGAAGATAAATAAATTGTACAATAGGGCTCTAAGGCTCCTAGGGTGGCCAAGAAAATGGCTAATCAGAATCATATGAAGGAAACCAAGCCTAAAAAGTTGAAAATGACACCAAACTTCATTATTAGAGTGAATCCAAGTACATCCTTGTTAGAAATGAAAGTAGAAATGCTAAATAACAAGTTTTCTTCACAAGAAGACTAAGGAATACATGCCCCTAGAGGATAATCCAAATTGGTACTTATATAAATTAATGTGGAAGCATCCTCCTTGAAAGGAGGCATATTTCCCCTCCAAAATTCCCCAAGAAGTGGATTTGATTCCCAAAAGTAGGAATCTTCATTCAATGATAGGGAACACATTCCTATATTATCTCAATCATTGGATCTCCAGATTCTATTCAATAATTTTATAATATTTTGTCTATTTATTATCTACTCTTGGTCCATCCTGTAACATTGACCAAAGCCCTATATTATCTCATCTAACAAATCTTCGGAATCTATCCAATATTCTCATAATATTCTACAAAAATAAATAATATTAGGCACATAACATGCAATTATATCTAGACCTTCCTAATGAACATGTTAAAGCCAAAACATATGTCATAAAATGCAAAAAGAGAGGTTTAGTGTGTTGAATGATAGTTATATGGGCCTTTAATTATACCTATTTGGAAGGACCGTTAGTTAGAAATCTGATATTAATTTTCATGTATGTGTTGATGATGCAATATAACCAATGGTGAAGTTAGCACTCTGATGCACTATATTGTTGAATGCGATTGGCTTGAGTTTTTAAATATCAGTTATTGGTTAGGCATATTCTTGGTGATACATGTAGTTGATGATCATGGAAAACTAGAAAGGTAACATCATTAAATTTTAAAAATATATAGTAACAAATTTCTTCCTTGATAAGTTTATAATATTTTGTTACTATGCACAAAAACCAAGATTTAATCCCTTATAATGGTTCATATAATTTCTCATTTATTTTGATGCATATTCCTTTCTTTTAGAGATACCAATTTATTATCGTTTGTATAGAATAACTTGTTTGAATTCAGACATGAGCGCACACCTCTGAAGAACAATTCCTCATAAGTGGTGACCTTGATTAAGAATGTGCTTCCACTAGCACATCACTCTCAATATTGCATTTTAATAAACCTATTATAATTAATGTATAGTTAGTTGCATATTTCTACCTTTGATTTTGTTGCATATGCAATCCAAGGGAACATAGCTTAATATTTGTTTTATCCTTTGAACCTAATGCAAGTATTTAAATGGTTAATTTAAATAAAATTTGTAAAACAATATAAACACCTTACATGAGATGAATAATGTTTGGAAATCAGTTCTTATATCACATTAATTTATTATTGTTTTTGTTTCTAAGCCAAAACTATATTTTCCTCCTCATCATTACATACTATAGGTGTTCATCCATGTTTTTTTTCCACATGAAGTTTGTTCTTTAGCTCATACCCTTTACAACATTCAATATTGTTTTGTTTCTTTAAAACGCGTCTCCCTCCCAACACATTATCTAACTTACATTTGGTTCCATTCAAGTACACCGCTCCAATACATTTTTCAATGTGAAACATAGAAAAATATCCATCTAGTGCTTTTCTATTCAATTTTGGTTTTATTGTCTTGATTCCGCCAAGTGTACCATATTTTCAACATGTTCTAGGGTTTTTCTATATTTTCCTCCCACCCCAGTTTCCCAAATTTGTATATTCTCTTCGACATCTCCATGAACTACATTCTAACAAGAAGATTTCTCTTCTTTAAGACTAACCTCCCACCTAAAAACATCCTTGTGTTAGATCTATGCCTTTGGTTCTTACCTTCACCAACACTTTATCCTAGTGATTCTTTGATTTAGTATTTAAATATAATAAGTAGCATATTCCATGTGTGTAACACTACCTCCCACCCCTTGTAATTTTCTAGTTTGTAGGAGGTGTTCCTTGTTTTTTAACCCAAACCCCAGGGTCTAATATGAAGATAGGGTTACAAAAAACCTCCTTCTCCAACTCCATCATAAGCTAAAAAAACTGCCACCATCGTGTAGAATTCCTACAGAAACTCTGATATATCTAGAATTCTAGTTAAATTAAACACAAGTAATTTTCTGATATTCAAGAGACGAGAGAAGGAATTTGCTCCATAAAATCAATGTATTAAATTAATGAAAAATAGTAATACATGAGACACCAAACCTCTAATCCCAAAGGGAGGTGGTTATATAGAAATTGCCGAATCTAGAAAACTAGCCAAAATCTAGTAAAAATCTAGAGAAGGCCAAGAAAAGCTAAAGGGAGGCCTAAAATAGCAACAATGAATCAATACAACCCATTCCAATTATCATCCACGAGGAAAGCATGAGGAGGGGCACATTTCCTAAGGAAGGCAACTTTGAAACATGCTAAAATGGTCTGGGGGACCAAATTCCTTGATTTAAGCGAGAACCTTCATGTGGGATGCCAATCCTCAAATAACTCAAGTGGATGAGGTGTGGTTAGGTGTGAACATGAAATTAGATGTATAAATGGTTTAGGAAAGTAGTTGTACCAATATTTCCATAATATTAAGCCTTTAAAGGCAAAAAGCAAAAGAAAGTTGGTCCAATGAGCTCGTTTACCAAAAACCAGGTGTGAACATGATTTTTAGTGCATGTGGCGAAGTCAAGGATACTTAGGATAAAAAATAAATGTAGTTGTTAGAATTATATTCTAACATCCCCCCTTCATCCTAGCTCACTTATCTAAACTGAGTCTTGGCCAATATGCCATGTTAGGTACTCAGGTACAATAAATAAAAGATCCTCATAAAATGAAGAAAGAGTGAAAACCTCATGGGAGCCCTCCCCCCCTCGCCCTCCAAAAGAGGAAAAAAGGACTAAGTGGCCAAAAGGGCCTACTTAGCTGTCTCCACCACTCTAAGCATAGCTCTCAGTTCTGAAAATTTCTTTTTAGTGAAAGACTTGGTGAAGATGTCTGCAACCTGTTGCTCAATGGGGTAGTACTGCAGTGATATGACTCGGTCACAGATCAACTTCCAGATGTAATACATGTGAATCTCGATGTGCTTGGTCCTCTGCCTCTGAAATGGATCAATTGATATCTGAATGGATCCCTTATTATCACAAAATATGACAGTCAAAAGTGGATACTTAATAACCAAATTGGAGAGAAGCCCCTGTAACCAAATAGCTTGTGTCACTACATTCACTACACCTCTATACTCTACCTCCGCTGTAGATAAAGAAATCATGGATTGATTCTTGCCAAACCAGCAAAAAGGCCCTAAACCAAAGCAGAAAACATAACCAGAGGTGGACTTGTGATCTGTACCATTGCCATCCCAATCAGGATTTGTGTACCTAATCAGTGAAAGTGGGCAATCTGCAGGATAAAAGATACCAAAACTGGAAGTACCTTTCACATATCTAAGGATTCTCTTTGCAGCTTTCCAGTGAAGCTTATGAGGCTCCTGCATATATTTGGAACGAAACCCTACTGCAAAAGATATATCAGGTCAGGTGTGAGTAAGATACAACAAACTCCGAAGCATCTGTCAATACAATGTACTGTCGACCAAAGGTGTAGTACCCGCATCCTCAAATCTAATCCCCGAAAGAAAGGGAGATGATTTTGGCTTGAATTCTATCATCTGAAAGTAGACTGGTAAATTTGATTCATACTTAGACTGTGCCATCTTGATTCCTGAAGTAGACTGAGAAACTTGAAGACCGAGAAAGTAGTGCAATAGTCCCAAATCTGTCATGGAAAATTGATCGTGCAATGCTGATTTTTCTGAATCAATCACTGAGGTAGGCTTACTTGTCATCAGTAAATCATATACATAAAGTACTATCAACAAAAGGGAATCATCATGTTGCAGAAAATAAACATTCGGATCAGATTTGCATCGAATGAAACCAATGGGAAGCAAGAAGGAATCCATCTTTGCATACTAGGCTCTGGGAGCTTGTTTTAGGCCATACAAAGATTTCTTTAATCTACAAATGATGGAAGAGTTCTGAATGTATCCCTATGGATACTCCTCCTTGATATCTCCATGAAGAAATGCACTCTTCACATCCATGTGATGAACTTCCCATCTGTGAGAAGCAGCAATGACTAAAACTAGTCGAATGGAGTCCATTTTAGCAATAGGTGCAAATGTCTCTGTGTAGTCTATGTCATGTACCTATGAGTATCCTTTTGCAACAAGTTGAGCTTTTTACTTTCTGATCTCACCATCTATAGCAATATTTGTTTGATAGATCCATCGGCATCGAACAAGATTTCTTCCTTTTGGAAGTGGAACCAAGTCCCATGTGTTGTTTTCCATGAGAGCAGAGTACTCTTCATCCATGGTAGCCTCCCAAAGTGTCTCTCCAGTAGCCTTAGAGTGTAACTGTGGATTTGAACCAAGCGTCATATAGAAATGTATGGGAAGCAATGGTTCAGTGGCAGCTAGGGCTTGAGAAGCCCCAAAAGACTGTGATCTAGTCCTTCTCACATCCACATGATCACCGACTAGTTCACCCACGTCTTGCAGGGTTTTCCCTGCCCAAGTTGGCAGCTAAGTTGGAGCAGCCATGACCTACTCCTCATCCTATGAATTAGAACTAGGAGGCTTCTCTGATGGCTACTCTGAAATGCTCAAAGAATTTTCGGACTCCTCATAAGTGGCAACAAGTGATTCCTCGGTAGGGTCTGCTGAAAAATCATGCAGTGATTCTTCTTCAAACTTCACACTTCAAGCTACAAGGAAATTTTCAGTGTGAGATTCCAGAAATCTATATCCTTTGACACTATCATGATATTGAAAAAAGATACATTCAACACTTTGAGGCTCCAAAGCCTTCCTCTTATCTGTCGAAATGTCAGCCCATGCTCGTGAACCAAAAATGTGAAAGTGCGACACTTTCGGTTTGTTATCGGTCCAACATTCAAATGGAGTGGTGCCTTTGAGTGTTTTGTGATGAGTGCATTTCTAAATGTATGCTACACAATTAATAGCTTCAGCCCATAGCTTAGAAGCTAATTATTTGGACTTTAGCATACAATTGGCCATCTCTTTTAATGACCAATTTTTCCTCTCCGCGACACCATTCTACTGTGGTGTATATGGCACTATGTCTTGTAGCTATATACCTGCATCAATACAAAATTGTTGCACATATTTTTTGACATACTCCCCCCATTATTATTATGGAGTATATTAATCTTACACCCAGATTCATTCTCAACAAGTGCTTTAAATTCTATAAGGCATTCAAATACTTCTGATTTTAATTTCAGAAAAAATGCCCAAGTAAAGCGAGAGAAATCATCTATGAAGGTGAGTGCATATCGAGCCCTATTGATTGAAGGCTACATGAATGGGCCCGTGATGTCACTATGATTCAGCCTAAGAGGCGAAGAAGCTCTCTGTGCCTTCCCTTTGTCAAACTTTTGCTCAAGATGGTTGCCAAGAGTGCATCCTTGACATACACTGCTTGTGAATTTAATAGCCGACAATCCTTGACTTATAGTTTAGATGGCTAAATATTTCATGCCATAACCTTATGATATCATTAGATTGTGACGAAAATATAGTTCTAATAGATCTAGCAACAAAGTGGGAGAATAAATACAAACAAGAACCGTGATCTGCAATTCCATGTGCAAGCTGTGAGCCCGTGGAAATGTCGGTAATCATTGCAGAGTCCAGAGTGAACTCCACCTTCCTTATAGAGCTGGAATGAGTGATCTGATATATCGAGAGAAGATTTTCAGACAGAGAGGGAACCTGAAGCACATTTGTGAAGAATCCCCCTTCAACGTCTACAATTCCTTCTCTACGCATCTTTGCGGGTGTGGCATCTCCCAAGAAAATTGGGGATCTGGTGCTTTCTTCAATGGAGGAAAATTCATCTTTTGATGCATCCATATGGTTTGATGCACCTGAATCAAGGATCTAAGTTAATGGAGTGGATGTGACATCCATTAAAGCATGACGTTCTTGTTCTCTCCCTCTCCCCTCTCCTGTTCTGTTATCGTCGTTCTTCTTTGGATTCTCATGCATGGTGAGATTGTGCTACTGCAATTGCATAGAAATCTCAATAATTGTTTTCCTCATGCAATTTTATTCAAGATGAAAACATTTGGAATAGTAGATGCAATGTTTCCTTTCCTTCTTCTTCTTACACTTAGGAAAAGAAGAGCTCTCTGAATATTGTATGGGTCTCTCCTTCTTCAATTCATTAGATTTACCCTTCCCTTTTTGCTTGTCTCTTCCACTGCTCTTTGGAGCATCAGTATCCGCAAGTGCTTGGTTCTTTGAATTCTTGATGGCACCCATTTGGACTAACTTAGCTTGCTCTTGAGTCGATTCTACAATGAAGTCATTCAATGGAGGCATTTTCCCTTTTTCTTGAGTCAATTTAGATGCTTGAAAAGACGATACAAATAAGGAATATTCAGGGCCTAATTTTGAGAGAATCAAAAGGATGAGTTGATCTTCCTCTTTCTTGACTCCACATGCATCAAGTTCAACAAGAAGGGATTTAAACTTTGTGAAGTATTCTTGCAGGTTGCTAAAATGAGTTGGACTAAGGGATATGAGTTCATTCTCTAGTTTATGCACTCGCATTTCATCCTGCTTGCCGAATAGTCCTTCCAATGTGGTCGAGATCGCATCAGGAGTAGTGGCTCTGCTGACATGAAATAAGAGTCATCTGGAAATTGATAGGCATATCAACCCAATTTCTTCATCTAATTTATTTAAATACTTTATCTTCTCCACTGCAGAAGTCGTTTTAGTCTCCGTTCCCATTGTTACCTTGTAAATCCCTTTGCTTCGGAGGAGTAGAGTGATCTCTGTCTTACATTCGATGTAATTGAAAGGATTTAGAACGAGTTTTGTGGACACAAAGAGATGATATATTGCTTCTTGTTGCACCTCTTGATGATCTATACATGCAAATAAAATCGTGTACAATCCACTAGATTCAAACTAGCTCTGATACCATGTAGAATTCCTGCAGAAACTCCGATAGATCTAAAATTCTAGTTAAATTAAACACAAGTAATTTCCTGATATTCAAGAGAGGAGAGAAAGAGTTTGCTCCATAAAATAAATATATTAAATTATTGAACAATAGTAATACATGAGAAACCTAACCTCTAATCCCAAAGGGAGGTGGTTATATAGAAATTTCTGAATCTAGAAAACTAGGAAAAAACTAGTAAAAAACTAGAACAGGCTAAGAAAAGCTAAAGGGAGGCCTAAAATAGCAAAAATGACTCAAGGCTACATATGCCAAGTGTAATCCATGAGGAAAGCATGAGTAGGGGCGCATTTCCCAAGGAAGGCAACTTTAAAACATGCTAAAGTGGTCAGGGGGACCAAATCCCTTGATTTAAGGGGGGATCTTCATGTGGGGCGCCAATCCTCAAATAAGTCAAGTGGATGACGCATGGTTAGGTGTGAACATGCACTTAGATGTATAAATTGTTTAGGAAAGTGGTTGGACCAATATTTCCATAATATTAAGCCTTTAAAGGCAAAAAACAAGGGAAAGTTGGTCCACCGAGCTAGTTCACCAAAAACCAAGTGTGAACATGATTTTTAGTGCATGTGGTTAAGTCAAGGATACTTAGGCTAAAAGATAAATTTAGATGTTAGGATTATATTCCAACACATTGCACACAACTTATCGATATTTCTAGCGATATAAATTTTACTCCAATTTGTTTCTTAGAAGGATAGTTATGCCCATCATAAGTTCAACCAATGATATTAGCTACGTCATCAATGGAATTCCATGTAGCATCCGTGAGGTACTCATCAAGCCCATATGGCATTTCCATATTAACTCAACACTAGGTCCACTATATATTCCCACTATGGTGGCATTAGCTACCCCACCTTTACATCCAACCAACACCCATATGACCCTTGCAACATATTTTTATCTGACTCCACCACTAGATTCATAGATATGTAGATATACTTCTTGCATGAGGTCAATCCGGCATGGGAATACTATGCTACATCTAACCCCATCTCTACCACTGAACTTTTGAATGTGTCACACTTCAAAATGGGAGGTCCAACCTATGATACATCCAATCTCCATGTAATTTTCATCCTTCGTCTAACCCCTAAATCCATAAATGCAACCAAACCAATCCAGTCTAGTCGTGATCCAACTTTCACATAAGGGTGTTGGCCCTTGTAACCCTTGGATACTTTGGATCAACGGATTAGTCTATCGGAATGCTAAAGATAAAGGAACAAGGAAAATACAAGAATTTTAATAGGACAAGGATAACTTCCCAAATCATCTAACATTATAGAGGAGATGGAAAAATGTTGTACAATGGCCTACAACAAGTTAAGTAAACCTACAAGCCAATTTTACGTATTTTGTTAGTCACTTCCTCCACATGGTGCATTCATAGTGTATAGTTGAATCATAGTCCAAGCAATCAACAACCAATACAATTTTGTAGAGATTTACATTTTACCAAGAAAATCATGAGATGTAAATCTAAAATTTCAACCATATAGGAACTTAGCACCAATCATACAAATAAATTATTAATTATTAATAGGATAAAGACTCCATAGTGCTACCAGTATTGAAATTAATAATATTTGAGATAACCAATAGTAACTGTAATAACAACAATCATTCTTGCACACATGAATATGCCTAATCATAGTAGGATGCATCATAAAAACATGGTTATCACAACTTGAAAACCAAATAAGCACAATTTTATACTTATCTGAATAAATTGAGGTGGATGGAAATTGAAGGAGGGAATTTAAATCTCCACCCAACAATAGGCCAACCACATTGCAATATCTCTTATAACTGAAAACCCTTTAGATGGATCTAGAGCTTGAGGGGATTCTTGCTCTTGTAAAATTTCACACCAATTGTTCGTCACACACCCAAGAGATGGAGACCATTGTCCATATGGTTTATTAACTTATCTCTACCAATAAGCACCACAATGAATCTCTTACTCTCTCTGAGATGAATCGAAGGCTTCACCCAAGGCCCAGCTAGTCTATTTCTCATTTCTAGGAGAATGAATCCATAGGTTTGACAACTAGTTTTCGAACAAGAGAAATGTAATGGCTTATATCCCACTCTCCAGGTGGTTTCATAGCCTTATGAGAAGCACCAAAATAGCTCATATTAGTCTGTCAAGTGGTATCTCAACCTTACAACAAGAACCCGAATTGTCTATCAGGTCATTCAATAAGCACTAAGTATTTTAACAACTTCTTAGGAAAGAACTTAGTCATTTATCAACTTATTCAACAAGCAGTTCAAGGCTTTCAACCTAGTCATGAGGAATACTTTACAATAATAGAACACAAGCTCAAGAATATTCAGTCCAATTTAGTCTTCTTCATTCTTCTCATCTATTTCTTCTTTCTATGAATTATTCTTCTTCTACATCCACAATGGGATCTCACATGCATCTCTTAATCACATCCACATGTTATTTCCTTTGTTGTCTCTCATTATCATGTGTTATTTTGTGTGTTTTCTATCTATTTTTTCATCGCACTTTTTCTTTCCAACACAGTCATTCTCTACATCAATTTTGAGGAATAAATAAGGATGGTAACTTTCCTCTGACCTTGTTTCCCACTCTAAAAATTCAATGTCAGATGACGTAGTTTACATCATGGTCAGGATGATAGGTATGGAAATTAAATGGAATGGGTGTGACCTTCTTCACAGTAATTCCCTAGGAATGTCAACATTCCATGCAACCTTCCCATATAATAACAACATTCCACACAACCTTCCCCTTGTCACCTTGATATGTTTCCCTCTACTTCAACCAACCACCAATTCGTTTTCACTTTACTTTTTACATGTCTCCAAAATTTACATAGGAATATTTACAATCCCAAGGTGAATCAAAAGTTCTATTACAAACCCAACCCCTTTAAATGAACACTATCCTTAGTGTTCTATAGTTATAACAAAAAAAATTTAGTTACAAACCTTTATATTTACAGGGATTGTTTCATTCATTTACCCAATGAAAAAAAATCGATAAAGTACCCTCATTTGAGATGCCATTTCCTAGTTTGCTTCATCTGGTCCAAAATTTTTCCATTACACTTTTACCTACTATATTACTTGGTTCCAAAACATGGTGTGCCTCTGGTCAAGGATGCATAGCGGTTTTGGTTGGAATTATCTATGGGATTCCCCCTGTATCACAAACCAATCCAAAACATGATCAATGTAACATACATACTTCTTAAATAATGAAACATGAAAAACATAATGTGGTTTCATTATGTGTTGTAAGACCAATTAATAAGCCACAAGCTCACTCTTTCCAAAATATAAAATGGTACATAAAATATGGGTGCCAAATTAGAAAAAGACAGCACTTTTAGTGAGCTTACACATGCTCTCCCAAATGGAATTCCTTCTGCATTATCTATCGATTTAGATAAAATAAATTCCTATCCTTGGTCGAGTTTAATTTTTATCTAATGTTAATTATATCCTACTTTATTTCCTTCAACATATTAGGTCCAATAAACATCTTGTTCACTTGATCATCCTAGCTAATGGGGTGTTGCATTTTCTTCTATATAAATCCTTAAAAGGGTTCATTCTCAATGAATCTTGGTACTCATTTTGTATGAAAATTCACTTAAGGGAATTAAATATTCCCACCTCTTTGGTTGTTTCATGACATACATTGTCAACATGTCCTTCAAAATTGTATTCACCCTTTCAGTTTATCCCTCAATCTAAGCATGATATGTTGTACTAAAGGCTAGATAAGTTCTAAAACCAACAAAAAATTCCTTCCAAAAGTTTTAAGTGAACTTGGCATCCCAATATGAAATTATCTTCTTGGGTATGCCGTGCAATATAGATATCTCTTTCATGAAAATTTGAGCTATTTTTATGGCTCTGTGGGTGGACATGAAAACTATAAAGCGAGGTGCCTTGCTTGACTTTTCCACTACCACAATTACAATATCATGTTTTTTGGGTGTCTTTGATAATCCCATAATGAAGTACATATATATAACCATCCACTTCCACTTCCACTCAGGGATTGAGATTTTTTGTAGGAATCCCATTGGGTGTTTGCGTTTCACTTTGACTTGTTAACATTTTAGGCACCTAGAAAAGTATTGGATCACTTCCTTCCTCATTCCCAGAGAATAATATATTTTCCTTATGGATTTTATCATTTCCTCATAATCAGGATGACATAAATAAGGTATTTTGTGAAATTCCTCCAAGATGCGTTTCGTCAAATTACCCATACAAGGTACATACCATCTATCCTCGCACTTCAACATCCCATCATTAGTGAGCATATACATCTTACTCAATCGTCCTTTTTTCTCTTGCTACAAGTGATCTCTCACATGCTGAAAGTGCTTGTATTGTATCAATGCCTCCTTAATCCTTTCCCTGTTATTAAATTTTCAAGTGATCATGGGTACCAAGTGGCCACTTGTAGACTTCTACTAATTGCATCCACTACTTTGTTTTCATTTCCTTTACTGTGTTTTATCACAAATTCAAACTCACCGATCAAATCAAGCAATCAAGCTTGTTTATCATTTAATGTGGGTTGGTGAAATAAGTATCTCAACCCTCCATTATATGGCATAAACACAAAATTACTCCCAAGAAAGTAGTTCCTCCACATTTTTAATGTGTGCACTATCACTACAAGCGCCAAGTCATGAATAGCATAGTTCTTTTCATGCTCATTTAATTTTTGTGACTCATAACAAATCACTTGTCCTAATTACACTAGGACGCCACCTATTTCTTCCTTATAAGCTCTAGTTTAGACCAAGAAGTCATTTTTGGGGTCTATTATCCACAAGATAGGTGCACATGTGAGTAATTTTTTAAACTATTCAAAACTAGTTCCACACTTTGATGTCCATTGAAATTTGACTTATTTCCTTTGTATGATTTTGATTCGATGCCTTATCTTTGAAAAAGTGATGAATGAATCATCACTAATATCTAGCCAATCTCATGAAATATATAGCCTTTGTAACATTTATGGGAATGGGCCACTCCTTGAAAACCTTAGTCTTGCCGGGGTTCACTTGCACTGCTCCTCTCAAAATAATATGTCCCAAGTACTAAGTTTGTGATTAGAATAAATCACATTTATTGAGCTTGGCATAGATCTTAGCAATTGTAATATCACCTTTAAATGATCTTTGTTCTTTTCTCTAGTTTTCTACTATACCAGTATGTCATCCATTGTAACTAACAATAAATTATACAAATATGGGTTGAGGACATTATTCATCAAACACATAAATGTGGTTAGTGCATTTGTGAGCCAAAACAACACCACCAAAAACTCATAGTGTCAATATTTGGTCTTGTAGGCTTCCTTGTGGATGCCTTCCTCCGTAATCCAAATCTAATGCATGATCTCATATCTATTTTAGTGAATACATCAACCCCTCTTAGTTGATCATACAAATCATCAATTCTAGGCAGTGGGTACTTGTTCTTCACAGTGGATTTGCTCAACTATCAATAATCAATACATAACCATGATGTTCCATCCTTCTTATTTACAAATAATACTGGTTCTCCCTAGGGAAATACATTGGATCTAATATATCCCTCATCCAACATTTCCTTCAATTATAATTTTAGCTCCACTAGCTCTTATGTACCCATGCAATAAGGGCCTTTCAAGAATGGTAATGATCTTGGAAGCAATTCAATGGAAAAATTGATCCCTCTCTTGGGTGGTAATCTCAAATTTTTATCCAGAAATGAATCACTAAACTTCCTTAACACAAGGTGTTCTTCCGTTATATCCATGTTGCTCTCTGATTTGTTGGTCACCTAGACTACACATAGGTGCAACATTTTCTGCTGCATCTTTTCACTTGTGGAGCTAAGGTTTTCCTAGCCATTATAGCCTTCCTTATTTCCAACAACATCACTTCCTCACCCTCATCGCGAAGGCATTCCAATGACTTGCTATAAAATTCAATTTTGGCTTTATTAATTGTTAGCCAATCCATGTTGATTAGAATGTCATATGATCCCATTCAAAAAATATTAAGGGTAGTTTTAGTGGACATATTTCGTATTGTCATAGATCATGACTATACTAAGTCTACCACATGAATTTTTATTTGTGTGGAATACTGGACACATCATAATTTCTCATGAGGTTTCCTTTAAAAAGAATATCTCTTTGTGACCTTTGACATGCCATAGTTTAAATTATATGCTAGGTCAATAAGAAGAAAAATAGGTCAATTAATGACCATACCTTCAATCTCAATCATTGAAGCTTCATGATCTTCCTACCTATTTTCCAATATAACATAAGTTTAAGGCACATTATGAACCACATCATTCACCATTGTTATTCCTTCCACATTTTACAACCTATTTCTATTTGTTTGTTTGTGATAATAGTCCCTCTACAAGTGGCTCTATCCACATCCCCAATACTAGAAATGTCCTTTCTTTAGTCCCTTTGCCTCTTCTCTTATTGATTTTGTAGGTCCATCTCTATAGTTATTAGAATTTTTTTATAGAACTCACCGTTAGCAAGAGAGGTGAATTTTACGTTCCTCCCTTATTTCTTATATCCTAAGGATTTTGGCCCTTTTCCCTTGAAATTAGCCTTATCTCTTTTCCCCCAATATTTTGAAAATCGACCTTCTGATTGTATTGGTCATAGTAGTACCTAGAATTTTGCATGGTTCCCTCTAAGGTTATTATCTCATGAAACTCAATTCTATTTTTGTAAGCTTGTGGTACACATTGAGGTAACTTTGAATTTTCACTTTCCCATCTCTAATGTATGGACCTCAACAATTATAAAAAATTGTGTGTGTACTCATCAAAGGTAAAATGCCCTAGCTTATGCTCATGGAATTCTTTCACTTTGTTGTCATAGTACCTCTCATACAGGTACTTCTCTAGGAAATATTTCTCAAACCTTCCCCACAACAACTATTTCTCTCTAATTTCCTTTGTATTTATTAAATCCTCTCACGATATATCAACTTTTTTCTTCAAGTTGAAAACAACTACTCTGGCCTACATATTTTCACAGTATTCATGGACTTGGAAATATTTCTTCACTCCCAATAACCATTCCCCTGTCTCCTCAACCTTCTTAGTTTATTGATTAAGGGTGGGGGGTTTCACTTTCTTGAACTCCTCCCCCAATTTTCTTTTCTCACTCCTCCTACGTTGGTATTGTCTTTTAGTTGTAGCACTTGATGACCGTTAAGGGTTACCTTCCCTTATTTTTGGAATGTTGTTAAGAGCTCCTCCTCTTACTATGTCTTCACGTATATGTTTATTCCTTTTCTTTGACTTGCCTCCTTCAACCTTGTTAGTCTCCCATCCATGCTTCCCCATTTCAGATGGGAGTTTCTTGGATTTGTGCTTGCCTAGATAGATGGAACCAAGATCACCTTGCTTTTTCCTTTGCATATCTAATAAGCTCTACAAAATCATTTCATTTACCTCTACTTTCTTTTCTTTATCTCTGAAAATATTTCCGTTTCTTGCCCTACAATTTCTTATTTTGGCCTTTAAGCTCCTAAGGGTGTCCATCTAATCAAGGAAATTCCCCTATCTCCTCTTCTTGATTATCTTGGGATCTATCTGTGATGTACTACATGATGATGTTGTCCATTCTTTTGTTTTCTTACTACAAATTTTGTGTCATCTTATGTGTTGTTACACACACTTAGTTGTAAGTAAAATCAAGAATAAATAAATAAACATATTTACTCATCACCCTAATTTATCTTCAATTAAGCATGTAGGTCTGAAGCTAGTCACAAAATCAAATCCATGCCAGTATGCAATTCAAAATATCATATCTGCTTTTTCATTAGGGTTAGCATCCCATTCAATTGCATCTATAAAATTCAACATACATTTAAAAATAAAAATAAAAAGGTTTTAATTTTATCCATATATTGATCTCAATTATAATTTTAAGTTTTATTCCATGGTGAAGTTCTAATTTTCTTCTTTAAGTCCCATTTGGTCCAAGTGTTGAACCTACAACCCTGATGGTGAATTTCTATCCCTCTAGGCCTAGTGTCTGAACCAATTCTCTGATGCCATTTGTATATAAGCTTATAACTTTATCACCAAAGATCCAATGTTGAACATTCATTTTGATATTGCCCTATATTAGAGCTTCTAATATTATCTGCAAATATTCAATGTTGAACCTTTTCTCTAATAACAATATATATCATAGCTTCTAAATCATCATTGAATGTCTAGTGTTGAACCTTCACTCAGAGAAGAATCTTGAACACACCCTCCAAACCCCTTGTACTTTCTGGGGCAGTTGGATTTGTTACTTCTTGTTTAACCCAATCCCAAAGGCTTATTGTGAGTATGGGGTTACAAAATCCTTCTTCCTCTAACCTCATCAAAACCTAAAACAAATTCCACCATCACATTAAGCTCATTGATAACTTTCTAGAGATATAATTTTTACTCCATTCAAACACCTAGAAGGATAGTTATTCCCATTATAAGTTTGGCCATTGATATTAGCCACATCATCATTGAAGTTCCACGTAGCATCTTTGAGGTGTTTTTCAAGCCCCTATTGCATCACCATGTTAACTCAGCACATGGTCCACTATATCATCCCAGTATGGTGGCATTCACTACCTCACCTTTACATCCAACTAGTGCCCATCTTACCCTTCCAACAAATTGTCAGCCCTCTCCACCACTCAGTGTGTAGATGTAGAATCCACTTCTTATGTGGGATCAATCTAGCATGGGACCACCATGCTAAATTTGAACCCTCTCTACCACTAGACTCTTGGATGTGTCATGCTTCAAAATGGGAGCTCTAGCCTATAGCATGTATTGCCTCCATTTATGTTTTGTCCTTCGTCTAACCCAAAAATCCTCCAATGCAACCAAACTACAAGGTAATCTTGAATACATCTAGCCATTTGACCTTACACTTTGTGTGCACTCCATTCACTCATTTGGATATCTCGATACGCTAGAAGGAAATATAAACCTAAATGCATAGGTTCATGTGCAAGTGTAAATTCTTTGAACACGCCTCAGATGCCCAGATACAATCTATTTAAATATAAATAAATCCAATCCAACAATGATCTAGCATCCACAAAGGATTATTTTTGTTGTAACCCTTGGATTTCACAAATCTCCTAATAAGTATCTAACAATTATAAAGATAAAGGAACAAGGAAAATGGAACATTTTTCATAAGACAGGGATAGTTTCCTAGATCATCAAACGCTATAGAAGAAATGCCTAAAGCATGTACAATGGCCTTCAATAAGTGAACCTACAACTCAGTTCTTAGGTGTTTTGTTAAGCATCTCCTCTACATGGTAGATTTGGAGTGAATAGTTTGAATCATAATCTAGAAATAAACATCTAAGACAATCTTGTAGAGATTTACAATTTACAAAGATATTCACAAGACGTAAATCTATAATTATGGCCATATAGGCACCTAGTCCCAAGAATACTAAAAGATGATAGATCATGAATAGGATAATATTTCCATGGTGCTATCAATCATTGAATTCATACTATGCAAGAGAGGCAGTAGTAAGTGTAATAACAACATTCAATAATACACACATGAATATGCATAATCATAGTAGCATCCATTATAAAAACAACGATATCACATCCTAAAACCAAATAGGCCAATTTTATACTTATTTGAATAAACTATGATGGTTGGAAACTGAAGGAGGGACTTCCACTCTCCACCCAACCATAAGGAAACCATAGTACAATCTATCTTGTAACTGAACACCCTGAGTTGGATCCACAGTCTAATGGGATTCTTGCTCCAAGGAAATTTCACATAAGGCTTAGTCACACACTTAGGAGATGGAAACCACAATCCAAGTGGTTTATTAACTTCTCTTTGGTAGTAAGCATGGCAATGGCTCTCTTACTCTCTCTAATATCAATCATATGATTTTCTCGAGGCCCAACTCGGGTATAACTCAGTTCCTAGATAATGAAGTCACTATATATGTGGTTTGATAGCTGCATTATCAAGGCACACACTACAAGAGCTTTCATCCCAACATCCAAGTCATTTCACAACCTCACAAGAAGCACCATAATGGCTTAGCTTACTTGTCAAGTGGTTTGTCAGCCTTAAAATAAGCACTTGAGTGGTTTATCAGCCCATTCAGCAAGGACTAAGTTGTTTAAAAACTTATTAGTAAATAAATTAGTGGTTTATCATCTTTTCTAGCAAGCACTAAGTGGTTCAATTCTCCATCAAGCTTCCCACTGGCTAATCAAGCATAGATACACAATCCCTGGCTTTCAACCTAGTCATAAGGAATACTTCCCAACCACAAAATATTGGCTCAGGAATATTCAGTCCAATTTAGTCTTCTTCATTGTTCTCAGCTCTTTCCCCTTTCCAAATGTTCTTCTTCATCTACATCTTCTATGGGAGATTTCATGCATCTCTTGTTCACATTTTCATCCTCTTTCCTATGTTGTCTCTTGTTCTTGTGTGTCAGTGTGTGTGTTTTCTCCTTTTTTCATCATCCCCCTTTTTCCTACAGAGATATTTGTTCTTTACATCAATCGCAGAAGAGGGAACATGGATGGGCATTTCCCTCTAACCTTGTTTCCAACTCTAAAACTTGAATGGCTCTTAACATAGACTACACCTTGGTCATGGTGATAGATAAGGAAATTTAATGGGATGGGTTTGTCCTACTTCATGGAGCTTCCCCAACAATACCAATCTTCTATGAAACATTCCCTTTAGAGCTTTAATCTATTTCCCTCCCCTTCATCTTGCTATCAATTCATTCTCACTTCAGCTTTTACATATGTCCCCAGAACTTACACAACAATATTAAAAACAATGGGGTGTAGAAAAAGGGTTCTTACAATGTGACACATTTCTTTCACATGATGTCTCCTTGTAGAAAGTTTCTTTAATTGGAGATAAATACCCTCTCCCTAACATTGTTGGGATGTAGATAATTGTCTTATATGTGTTCTACAATATTAGTAAAGCATTTAAACATTCAACTTCCATTTCAATGCCTACATTTCATTAACCAAATATGTTTAGAAAGGGTGAATTAGTAAACTCATGGTTCCACATCACAGTTACATATAATTCAAAAATTTCTTGGAGATTAATGTTTTCCAAAGTTTTCTTCTCATAGGAAACCACCTAGAAGGTTTGTCCCCAACTCAATGACACTCACAACACATTTCTTCAAACATTTAGGTCCAGCTAAATAAATTTACAATTAACAAATATCAACTTATATGCATAATTACTTTTGATGAATTATTTATAATATTGGGGTAATATTTTTACTATGCTTGATACCTACATAACTTGATGTGGAGGAGGTTGAGATTTTGACTCACACAAATACTTTTCATTCTATACATCTACTTTCTCCTCATAATTTTCAAGTGAAATACCATCTAGCTATGATTATTATCAACAATATTAGCCAAAAACATCGCATACTTAGGAATTTATATCCTCTTCAATACTACACCACAACACATCCCTATCCTTATTACCTCATTTGAATAAAACAATACAACCCTCATTTTCTGGTTAGCAAATAGTGATGTCCCACCGTTAATTGTTCTTATTTACCCTTGTGAAACCACTTTCGAATTGTTTTGTTGAAGGTTCCTTCAAATAATAAAATGAAATAGAGTGTGAAGGCTAAAGGTTTCAAAGTATATTGCTTTAGGATTTACATCTTTTGCATCACATTATACATCCTCTAAACGTTGTTAAAATACCTAAGCATTCTCTAATGATTGTTCATTTCAGAGAAATAGCTTGAAGTTTAGAGATATAGCTTTCTATGGTTTTTCTCTAGCTACCCAACATGAATTATACAATTTAATCCTCTCCCAAGGGGAAAACAATAGTCCCACTAAAAAATTTCCTCCCAACTATAGTGAATGTGATTTTCCACTAATATTGTTGTGAAACTCTCCATTCCTTGACATCTATTGTCAGTTTTTGAGCTTCATCTTTAAAATCATCCTAGGTTTGTGATTTAGCCAATATCTACGAATGGTAATGGTCTTTAATATGGGTTTGACCTTCACCATTTGATGCCATCTCTTGGTATGAAATGTAATTTTGAATCTTACAACATCAATGTTGAGATCCTTGATGTGATGGAGTATGAAATCAATGTGGTGTCCATTCTTGAGGCATTTATATTTGTACTTGGTTAAATATACAAGCCATCAATTTTTTGTATGTCATGTTAGATATAAAAAAAAACATATAAAATGTGTCAATAAGCTTCTTACATACTATAAAGTATTTTAACAGAAAAATAAACAATTTAATAACACCTTAAACATACTTCAGAAACAACTTTAGACTAATGGATTGATAATGGATTAGTAAGAGAGAAATAATGTTTCAACAAAAATTCTTGTCTGTTTATTCAAAAAGCTATACGGCTCATTTTTCTCCCGTACATTAAAAAGACCTACTTTGTATAATGTTCATTTTAATTTAGCACCCCTTAATAAACACGAGAAAAAAAAATCAATATATTTCTTTTAAAATATGAAAAATTATGAAGAGCATATTACTCGATGTATGAGCCATATGGAATAGACGAATCTCCCAATTGAGTCTCGAAATAAATTCTATGGCTATTGCAACTTGCTTGCTAGAGCCATTTAGGGTCAATGGTGATTTGTCCAAAGGATATATATATAAAAAAAAAAAAAAAAACAAATTGCATCAATGAGTTCTGCAAGCTCCAAAAACTATATTTTGGAAGTCCGATGTCACCAAATTATGCACAATATCTCTAGACAAGGATTTGTAAAATCCACCTCCTTGTGAAAAATTTGTGTTGATCTTCACTGAAAAACCCTAGCTTCAAATATCCTTAAAAGCAATTAATTATTAGCCCATGGAATCCTAGGAACAAGGTGACCCTCGCTATAAACAATGCTAGGATCCCTATGGAATCAATAGATTTCCCATCTAAGTCTTAGTTTGAATTTTATGGCCAGTTTCGTCTTGCTTCCTAGAGCCATTCAAAGACATGTTATGAATTTTTTCCATAGGTATGAAAACCAAGAAAAATGGAAAAAATGAGTTTCGTAAATTTGGAAGTTGTATTTATCTAATTCCCATGTGAGAAAATTACGTACAATTGTTTGAGAAAGTGATTTGTAAAATTCAC
The DNA here is from genome assembly GCA_000404065.3 of Pinus taeda. Classification (NCBI taxonomy): domain Eukaryota; kingdom Viridiplantae; phylum Streptophyta; class Pinopsida; order Pinales; family Pinaceae; genus Pinus; species Pinus taeda. The sequence continues at coordinate 217,915 of APFE030787906.1, forward strand.
CCCCTTATGCAAAATTTTCAATGGCCTTTACCAAACAAAACCACATCTTGAATGAAGCTCAATAAAATACTTTTTTTCCTATGAAATAATGGGAGCGGGTGCACTTAAGCATAAAATGGTACCAAGAGTCCAACAAAATTAATGTTTTATCAATATGAGTCCTGAAACTAATGTTTTATCAATCTGAGTCCTCGTCTTCATTTTATAACTAGTAGCATCTTGCTTACTTGAGTCATTCAGGGACATCTTATGAATTTTTTTTATGGGTATAAAAATAAAATGTAGCATCGCAACTGAGTTTTGTAATCTTTGGAAAGTGTGTTCAGCCAAGGCCCACGCAATAAAACTACTCAGAATTTCTTGAGCAAATGTTTAGCAAAATCCACCCCCTTGCGTATTGGCCTTTACTGAAAAAAGCCTATATTTAAGTATACTCCATAGATCATTTTCTGGCCTACGAGATCCTAGTTGTGTGGTGTTTGTAGTTGTATCCCATTGTTACGAATCAATCAAAATTGACAGTTTTCTCATCCGAGTCCCAATTTGTATCTCTCTTACATAAACCATTCAGGGGCATATCATGAATATTGTCCGTGGATATAAAACTAAAATTGAGGTACAAAACTAAGTTCCATAAGCTTTGGAAATTATTTTTATATGAGGCCCATGTGATCACAACACTCATGATCATTTAAGAAATAACTTTGTAAAATCCAACACCTTGTGCAAAATTTTCTTTGGTATTTACTAAACAAAACCCTAGCTCTAAATATGCTCAAATAAATCAATTTTCAACTTATAGGGTTCTAGGAGGGGAGTGTCTGTAGTTGCAACCTAGTTCCAAGGGTCCAACATAATTAATGACTTTCCCATCCTAGTGTTGATTTGAATTTTATGGAATATTGCAACTTGCTTCCAAGTGCCATTTTTGGATATATTATGGTTTTTCTGGTTGTATAAGGAAAAAATGAGCAGTCAAAATGAGTTTTGTGAGATCTAGAATTTTTATTTGATGAAGGCCTACATGAGAAGACTACCAATAATCACTCGAGTGAGAATCTTGCAAAATCCAAGCCCTTCTGCAAAATTTTCATTGATCATTATTGAACAAAACCCTAGCTCTAAATATGTCAAATAGATCAATTTTTGACTTATGGAGTCCTAGGCGGGGGGAGTCCCGCACTCTATTGCATTGTTAAGAGTCCATTGGAATTAATTAATTTTCCCATCCAAGTCCTAGTTTGAATTTTATGGTGAGTTGCAAATTAGTTCAAACAACTATTTAAGGACACATTGTGAATTTTATCTAGTGGTATAAAAACCAAACCAAGAAGCAAAAGCAAGTTTTCTAAGGTCTAACATTTACATTTGGCCCATGCCCATACAAACACATTAACCATGATTGCTCAAGAAAGAATTTTGAAAAATCCAGCACCTTGTGCAAAATTTGCATTGATATTTATTGAAAAGGCCCTAGCTTTGAATATCTTCAAATACATCATATTTTTACCTATGGCTTCCTATGAGGGGGTTGTCCCTAGTTATAACCTAGTGTGTGGATTCCAATGGAATCGATGGTCTGAGCCCTGGTTTTAATATTATTATAAGTTACACCTCGGTTGCAAGAGTCATTAAGGGAGATATTTTGAATATTTTCTAGGGGTAGAAATACTAAATGAGGTAGTAGAAATGAATTTCTTAGCTCTAACATTTATGTTTGGCGAAGGCCCATGTAAGCATGCTACCTACAATTACTCAAGCTAGTGTTTTGTAAAATATACTCTCTTGTGCAAAATTTGCATTGCTAGTTTTTAAACAAAACCATAGCTTCAAATATCCTCAAATAAATACTTTTATATCTATGGAATACTAGGATCAGAGTGTTCCTAGCTATAATCTATTTTTAGGGTCCAAGGGAATTGTCAATTTTCCTATCCGAGTCCTTGTTTGAATTTTATGGCCTATTGCAACTTGCTTCTTATATCCATTTAGGGACATCTTGTGATTTTTTTTCTATGGGTATAAAATATAAATAAAACAGTCAAGATATAGTAAATGTAATATAAGGAAACAACTAGGGTGTTACAAAGACACGAATATGGATGCTAAATGGTTGGTGAAGGCAATAATAAATTAACCAATCATTCATGAAAATTATGCGTAATAATTCTAAAGAATGCCTTCTAATTGAAAACATGATGCATAATTGCTTTTCAAACCTCTTTTGTGTATTTATCTTCCGACAATTGGTTCTTATTATTTATTTTATCTTTTAACATACATTGTTTTATTAAAAAATAGATAACGTAGAAATTAAATAAATAATAGAAAACTTTGTATGTATGCATGACTTTCAATCAACATTGTCATAGTTGCAATTTTGAAGTCAACCTTGCATCAGGCTAATTTTTGTGATCAAAGTTGAAATAAGTGTGTGTATTTTGCAGAAAGGTGGAAAACATGTTTTCATATGAATTGTACAATGATATTGGATAATATGTTTGTATATATGAATTGTATAATGGACATGGATGGAATTTTTAATCATACCATTGCAACCTATTGAAATCAAACTTGAGTTCATTCTTAAATAATATATGCAGCAACACCATATTGACCATCAAAACTTGTTTAATGGCTAAGGCTATGTGTGGAAAACCATAATTTCACTAACATAACAGAAAATAATGGTCATATGAGAAGGCATATAACAATTAAAAAATTGTGTGGATTTTGAAGTAGGTGTACAAGGAGAAGTTGCTAAAAAAAAACTGATATATTGTAGGAACACTAGAAAGGGATTTACATAATATGATTGGGTGTTACGAAGACAAATAATATACAAAAATGGATTTACATAATATGATTGGGTGTTACAAAGACAAATAATATACAAATGGATGTGAAGACTATAGAATTGAATCCATCCCAAGAATATTTTTCGAAGACTCTTTGGGGTAGTATTAAAAAACACCATTATTCTTATTGACAAGCCTTTGTGTGCATATGGTTGATTGGTTAACCTAGGAATAACAAAGGAAAATGGAGTTAGATGCATTAATTAATAATAATTAACCCCTTATTAATTTTATTACATATGTTTGGTTAGAAGAAAGTCTAGTGTTGTAATGAAAAATATTTGCACTACTCTATTGATTACTCTAGTTAACTGCATATCTGAATAAGGTAGCCTACTAGTGAAGGCCCAACAAGTTTTATTAACCTCCTATGTCGAGGCTATGTCATCTAATATAATAATTTAGAATGGTTTTGAGATTACATTTAATGGGATGTGATTTTTTTTAGTAAATCACATTTTCTTGCTATCTTGTAAATATTTTATTCTTACAAGACAAAATGAGTTATATTGTGGTCTTGGGATCAAGTTGTCTTACAATTTTTTCAGAAAATGTCCTTAAGGTTTCTAATGTTATGATTAATTTTTTCTATAGTTCACTATTTCAATGCCTATAATTCTTCTAACAACAATTAAACTCCTATATTTTACGAAAGAAAAAAATAATTGGCATTTGGATGCACTATACTTGGATTCAAAGTACTATTTGATAATTTTATATGATTTGAAAAACAAATAGTTTGGTTAGGTAGCTTATATTCAAGTAATGATAAACCCCTTTCATCCACCTAAAGGTGTTTTGGAGTTATTCATCACATAATGTCCAATCTAGGTAGGGGTGATGGACCTGTATTCATGAACACTTGACCTCTCTATTGTGGACTTAAATTCTTGGAAGGGGACTGGATGTGCTTAAAGGTAATTTGTGTCACATTTTTGAGCAAGAGTTTGCACCACAAGAACTTATTCATTAAGCATTTGTGCACCGGTTGCCTCTTTAAATTCATCCATGCCTTAATCAACTCCAAGAAAATCCACCATCATCTGATCATCCAAAAAATAATTCTCTAATGGAATATTCATTTGAGGTTCATTTATTGTGCTACATGATGTATTCTCATTTTCTAAAAGTTTACATTTTTCCATACCTACAGTAGCCTCTTCTCTTTCTTCAATGATATTTTCTATTGCTTGTTTTTTTCTTTTTTGACTACGAAAGTTCCCCATGTTCAAATGGACTATAATTAAGAGGAGGAAACAATTATAGTCCAATCACAAATAAATGTATAATTTTCATTCCAATGATGAAAATTGTATTCCTATTACACAAGAAGAAAAAGATTGTCTTCGAATGATACACAAAGGACAAAAATTGTCTTCCAATTTCACATCAAGACAAAAGATCACTTCTAGTTACACTAGAAGAAAAAAAATATTTCCAAATTCCTCAATAAGATAATAAATTCCTTCAATGTACTAAAATGTCCTCCCAATTAGATATAATTTGTCTTATAGTTACATAATAAGAGAAGAATTCGATTCCAAATAGTACAAGTGGATGAAAATCGTATTTCCAATTACATAAGAAATCATACAAAGTCTTAACATAGTCACTTCTCTTATATTATTATTAAATATATTTATGTTTGAATGTTCAAAAAGTGGTATCCATGTAGGGAAGAGGATCAGCAAAAAAGTACATGCACATTATTAGGAATGAACATGCATTCCCTAAGAGCATGCCTGCTTTCTCAAGAATGTGCATGTATTCTTGAGACTAATTTCCAAAACCTTAAATGTCTTACACAACTTCTTCACTCACCTTCTCACGTTTTCTTTACCATGGTGGGAGAATGCATGTGTTATAAAGACATGTACTTTTTTTACACTACTTTTCTCCCTTATCTCTCATTTCTCCTCCTTCCCCCTCATCTCTCATTCCTCCTCCTCCCCCCTTTATCTCCCACCTCTATCTTTGTATATATTGTATATTTCCCCTATTACTCTCTATTTATCTCTCTCCTTTCCATATATCCCTCCACCTCTCTCTACACCCTTCATCTCTTTCTTTATACCTCTCCCTCTCTTTTCTCTCAGTATCCCTCCTTCCCTCTCTCTCTCCTCCTCCCTCTATATCTCTCTCTTATTCCCACTCTATCACTAATTCAAGTGGTTATTAGTGACCACCCACCTATTCCACTGGCTCACAACACAATATTATATTTTGGTATTTTCTTATAGTCTTTATGTCTTAAATTCAACAGTTTTGTTTTAGGTCATAAATGATGTTTTTTTGGGGAAATGAACACTCCATTTTCATTGACTCCTGAGTGAATTACAAAAATGTACTTATCATATTAACTTTTCCAATGGGCTATTGTGCATTCCAAATGGAGATTATATGCCAAATTTAAGACCTATGGAAGTTGACGTGCTGAGATACCCTATCGAGGCCCCACAATCCTTTGGCACATCATCTCCTAAGGTTAGGTTTTTGGATGTTTAGGGTTTCTCATTACTTTTTATGACAAAAGGCTTCTAAGTCTCATTATAAGATAGTTCAGAGAAGGCATGTAGCCATCACATCTCTTCTTAGAGATAAGCTTCCACCATTCAAGCTAATTTTATTCCATTCTACAGTTATAGTGTTTTTATAGTTTTCCATTTATTAATAGAAGTAAAGTTTCACTGTATCTCTATGTTTTGGTTACAAATATGTATATCATTTCATTTCCTTCTTAAATTTGGATAATTGGTATCAAAGAAACTTGATATTTATCTATTTTTATGTGCATGTTCCCAACAAGGTTGTGGTATAAGGAGTTGGGACTCGAATTGCTTAATCCCTTGTAAGAATGTCCTTGCCAACCACAATGACCTCCCATGGTGGAAGAAATGAAAGGTGACAAAGCTAGATACACTATTAAGCTATTTCTTAAAGAGGCCTTCAAGAATCAAAGGAACAAGATGATGATAATTTTTCATAGATCCTTTGACTGATTCCAATAGGTAATGCATCTTCATCAAGTGGCCAATTTGGAGGTAGATCCCCCTTGAAGGTAAAGGATAATTTTAATATTCCTTTATTTGAAGGTCGGATAGATGTAGATTATATAAACTAATGGTTAAATCTAGAAGAAGGGTACCTTTCGGTCCACAAATTTTCCAATAGAGAAAAGATTACTTTTGAACTCCTTCAGGTCACCCACCATGTCTAGGATTAATTGGAAACTTATTATGAGAAAAGGGCCATGGAGGAATCCACACTATTTTGAATTGTACCCACTTGGGATTCTTTTAGGGATGTTTTTAAGGAAAAATATTATGCTATTGGAAGCTAAAAAGAAAATTACATGAGATGGAACACACTATGGTAGGAATGTGTTCTGGAGAATTTAGCATCTACAGATAAACACTAATTCCCTAGATAAGTAGCTATATCTAGAACAATAGTTTAAAGTATTTTATAATTTTCCTATAAGCAATAGATAAGATGAGAATATAGAGAGCCTACTTGTAGTTTCGCTTTCCTCTCGTCTCCCGTGTATTGATTCCATCGCTCCTTCCCATACTTAATCTGCTTGAGAAATACCCTGTAAACACAACAGAAGACAAAAACTGATAAAAGCATACGATTTATTGAATATAAGTGAAAGGAATTAGATAAAATTCACACACATAAGAATTATGAAACAATAAAACTTATGGGAAAATGCTTCAAACACTTTATTAGATAGAAGAAGGAATTACGACCATTGGTGTCTGATTCAAAGCAATTCCTCCAACTTGTATCCCATCCACATCACATCAAAAACATGACAAACTTGTAGCATCACAATACTTGCTCCAAAGCCAAATCTCATAGCAGCATTATCTCCTTACAATTCAACATAATCCAACCCCTGATCACTTAGATGAGTGGTAAATTTATAGGAATATGAAGGATTTTTTGTCATTAATCATGACATTGAATGGCCTTCCACACTTAGAATTAGTTTCATGGAGGAAGACATGAGAGGATAGGATGCACCTTAACTCATTCCTCTTCCATTTTCGAGCTCATAGGAGTTGATAAGTGAGGGAAAATTCTATATGACTCTAAAAGATAAGAATATTCCACAAACCTTGTGTGAATTTCGTTCATTCATGCCTAGCATAGGTGAAAGGAAGCCTAAGTGCTCTGCAGTGTAGGTTTTAACGCCGTACAAAAATTACCTGCATATGAATTCTAAAACACAGAAAATAAACAATGTGAGAGTATAACACATAAAACACATATACAGAGACAGAGATTTTCCCCTAGATACCAAAACCAGGACTACCAGCTTGATTTTTCATTATGTTCCTTTCAATGTTACAATACATATTTATACATGTCAAAGCATCCAATACCATGGATCAAAAATGATCGCGTCCAAAACCATGGACCAAAAACCATCGTGTCCAAAACCATAGACCGAAAACCATCACATCCAAAACCATGTGCAAAAATCATGCATAAAACCATAGGTAGGTCCGCCCAGCCTAATATAGGGTCCAAAAAAAAAATTCCCAGGGCACTGCCCCAGACCCTGTATAAGGGGGAACCCGCCCCCTGCTGCAAAATCGGTGCAACGAAGGGGGGGGCTCTACCCCCCCCGCTTCTAACCCCCCGATTCACTACCTGGGCTAGTCGTGGAAAGAATAACACAACCCAACCTTCTCCCACTTGTTGTTTTCTTTCCATAGGGGGCTATAAGAGAGCTTAGTCATTTATCCAATCCTACAATGCCCATTGTTTCTCTACACCAAGAGAACTTCTTAGAGCTCATAGATTTTGTCAATGCATCTGCAGTATTCTTCAAAGTGTCCACTTTTACCAGCAACACTTTTTTGTCTTCTATCATATCCCTCACAAAGTGATACTGAACATCAATGTGCTTTGTCTTTGAATGATAAGCAGGGTTCTTTGCCAAGATAATTGCACTTTGGCTATCACAATCTATTCTTATAGCTCCCTGTACTAACCCCATACTTGAACACAATCTCTGCAACCAGACTGCTTCCTTGCTTGCATGAGTGGCTGCCATGTATTCTGCCTCTGTAGTTGATAATGCAACTACATATTGTTTCTTACTCATCCAACTCACTACACCTCCAAATAGGTTAAACACATACACACTTGTAGATCTTCTCTGATCCAGATCTCCATCCCAATCTGCATCAACAAAGTCATGAATATCCAAAACTCTGTACAATCTTGGTCTTCCTTGGTAGCACAAACCATAATCACTAGTGCCACGCAAATACCTAAAGACCTGCTTCACTGCTGTCCAATGCTCCTTCCCTGGTTTTGACATAAACCTGATCAATACTCCCACTGCATGTGCAATGTTTAGTCTAGTACAGACCATCACATACGTCAGGCTACCGACTGCACTTGCATATGGAACATGGGACATGTCCTCTTCCTCTTCTTATGTCTTAGGACATTATTCAGCAAATAACTTTACACCTACAGAAATAGGAACCTTCACCGGTTTACTATCCTTCATATTAAATCTCTGCAGTATTGTCTCGACATACTTTCTCTGGTTTAACCAAAGCTTCCTCTTTGCTCGATCTCTTTTAATTTCCATGCCCAAAATATAGTTTGCAGCACCAAGATCTTTCATGCCGAATTTGGAGGACAATTGGGTCTTCATATCCTGGATACTTTCTTTGTCATTTCCAACCAATAACATATCATCCTCATACAAGACTAGATAAATAACACGGTCACCAATTAATTTAAAACACACAGTGATCTTCTTTGCTTCGGTGAAGCCAAGTCCCTGTATAAATGTATCAAATTTCTGATACTACATCCTTGGTGAATGTTTTAACCCATACAAAGATTTCTTTAACTTGCATACCAATTCTTTCTTACCCTTCTCCGCAAAGCCTTTAGGTTGCTTCATGTAGATATCTTCTTCCAGATCCTTGTGAAGTAATGATGTCTTCACGCCCATCTGTTCTACCTCAAAATCAAAAGTAGTGGCAACAAATAAAAGTAATCTAATAGAAGCTACCTTGGCAACAGGAGAAGAAATATCACCAAAATCAATTCCCGACACCTGGGAATAACCTTTTTCTACCAACCAAGCTTTGTATTTCTCCACCTTTCCTTCTGCATTTATATTCTTCTTGAACACCCATTTGCTGCCAATGGGTTTCCTTTCAACCAGAAACTCCACCAGATCCCAAGCCTCATTTTTGTGCAAAGATGCCATTTCATCAACCATGACCTCTTTCCAGAGTTTTCCATCTTATGAATCCACTGCTTCCTTCATAGTTCTGGGATCATCATCAGTAATAGATAAAGCAAAATTTGAACAAGAAGCAGATGCACTATACCTTTCTAGCTGCCTTCTTTCTCGAATTGATCTTCTCACAACCGGAGTTTGTGGCTCTTCATCTTCTGATTCCTCTTCTGCCGCAGAGTTTGATTCTTCCTACTTAAGCTCAAACTCTATCTTCTCAGGTTCCTTTGGTTGGACTTCATGTTTAATAACATCTTTCACCTCTTTGAACACCACATCTCGGATGTACATAACCTTCCTTGTTACTAGGTTCCAAAGCTTATAACCCTTTAAACCATCCTTATACCCAATAAAAATTCATTTTTCAGATTTACTATCCAACTTTGTTCTTTTCTTCTTTGGAACATGTACATATGCATCACATCTAAATACCCTTAGATGTGAAAGAGAGGGTTTCTTACCAGTCCATACCTCTTGTGGAGTCTTATCCTCTAACGCTGATGAAGGTGATCTGTTGACTAGGTAACATGTTATCTCCACTGCCTCTGCCCAGAATTCCTGTCCAAACCCGACATCACTGAGCATGCTTCTTACCCTTTCCATCAACGTCTTGTTCATTCTTTTTGCAACTCCATTTTGGTCAGGTGTGTAGAGTAGTCTTCTACAGCCATACCACACTTCTTACAAAATTCTACAAATTCCTCCTTGCAAAACTCTCCACCATTATTTGGCCTCAGCACCTTTATCTTCTTCTCTATCTGGTTTTCCACTAGAGCCTTAAATTCTTTAAACTTGTCAAAGACTTCATATTTATTCTTGAGGAAATATATCCATGTATTCCTTTAGAAGTCATATATAAATGATACATAGTACATAGACTTACCCAGTGATGGACCCTTCACAAATCCAAACACATCACTGTGCACAAGTTCTAATATCTGTTTCGCCATCTTACCACTAGAGGGGAAACTCACCCGATTATGCTTCCCATATACACAATTTTCACAAAAATCAAAATCCAGAGAGATATTAGTCATACCTTCTACTAAACCTTTACCATGAAGTATTTGAAGGTCCTTCTCTCCAATATGTCCAAGCCTTTGATGCCATAGCATGGTCTTTTCTCAAGAGACCACTAGATTTTCTGCTCCACTTTCAGGAACCATAGAACTATTTCACCCATCAACAATAGTGCTACCTTACAACTTGTACAAAGTTCCAATCCGAACTCACCGCATTAATTCCAGTGCTCCCTAAACCATCTTGAACGTATCCTTCTCAAACACTGTTCTTACACCTGCATCATCCAACTTGCCTACAGAAACCAGATTTTTGGCTAATGCATGAATATGCAGAACACCCAGAAGTGTTCTAATCCTTCCACCTTACAAATTCAACTTCACTTTTCTGCGACCAATGATTTTTACCTTCCTGTCATCCCCCAAGAAGACATCACCACAATCATATTTCTCATACTCGTAGAAACACTCTCTATGGGGAGTGAAGTGAAAGGATGCACATGAGTCAATCAACCATGCCTCATGATCTACATGTGTACTTGAAGAAGGCAAGTACAAATCCCCACCTTCATCTAAGGTGGTTTTCGCCTCTACAGAAGGAGCATCCTTAGATCGCTTTCCTCTGTCAGGAGATTTATATTTACAGTCCCTTTTGTAGTGCCCTTCCTTTTCGCATTTCCAACACACCTTTATAGGTTTTTTCTGGAGATTTATATCTCCCACTCGATGACTTATTTTTGTTTATGTTCTGGGACCTTCCTTATATAGACAAGGCATCACCATTCTGGCTCTCCATATTTTTCTGTCTCATCTCCTTCGTCAATAAGGATGATACTATTTCATCAAACTACAAGGTAGTTGCATTGCTACCTATTGCAATATCTAGACTATCCCACGAATCTGGTATAGAACCCAACAAAATGATGCACTTATCTTCATCTGAAATTTTAATATCAACAAATAATAACTGACTTACCATAGTATTAAATGCATTCAAATGCTTTGTCACTGAGTCTCCACCTTTCATCCTTAGGTTATATAGCTTTTTCTGTAGGAACAGTTTATTCACTAGAGACTTAGATTGGTACAAAGTTCCTAACTTGTCCCACAAAGCCTTAGTCGTAGTTTCCCTTGATACATTCAACAATACTGAATCTGAGACACACAATCATATTGTTCTCTTTGCCTTCTGATCCAACTTCTTCCATTCTTCATTGGACACTCCCGTTGGTTTAGTACCCAAATCTACTACGATCTACTGATTTTATCTACCAACAGATCGTCCATCCTGAGTTTCCATAACTCAAAACTCTAACCATTAAATTTCTTGATCTCTATCTTTCCACAGTTCGCCATCTTCTTTCACCACTAGAATCGATCCCGCAGATCTCCCACTGAACAGGGCCTACCACAGGCCCGAGCGAAACCTCTCAGCAATAAAAGCATCCCCTTGAAGCCAAAACAACTCTGATACGAAATGTAGGTTTTAACCCCGTATAGAAATTACCTGCATACGAATTCTAAAACACAGAAAATAAATAATAGCGAGAGCTTAACACATAGAAAAATATACACAGAGATTTCCCCTGGATCCCAAAACCGGGACTACCAGATTGATTTTTCATTATGTTCCTTTCAATGTTACAATACATATATATACATGCTGAAGCATCCAATACCATGGACCGAAAACCATTGGGCCCAAAACAATGTGCAAAAACCATGCACAAAACCATTGGTAGGTCCGCCCACCTAATATAGGGTCCCAAAAAAACTGTCCCAGGGGTGCTGCCCTGCATCCCGTAGAGGGGGGTTAAACGCCCCCCTCAAACCCCTTGTGACCCCCCCGCTGTGCAATCTGTGCAACAAAGCGGGGGCTCCGCCCCCAACCCGATTTATGCTACTCATGGAAAGAATATAACACAACCCAACAAGGAAGACTAATCACAATATTTTGATCCAAACTGTTCATGCCAATGTTTGTATTTCGACCCGGATGCGGGTGCATTAATAACGTGTTAATGCCTGTGCATGCGAATTGGGCAGCTAGCATTCCACTTAGCTGGCTCTGGCGGTTCAAGGTATGTGATTTACAGGCATTAATGGATCATCGGGCTCGAGGTCTGCAGGCAAGTGATTTCAGTATGGCGCGCATTCACCACGGCATATTTGCTTCGAGTTCTTCAGATATTGGCACTTTGGTTCTCCTCTGGTGGTTATGTCCTCAGCGCCCCTCCGCAGCTCAGAGAATTTGGAAGCCCCCCTGGCTTCATAACTGGTCTCAATCTGCCTGCTTCAGGTATATGGTTCTGGTTCTATCCGCCAGTGTCTGGTGTATTGAGTTAGTCTTCTCCGTCTACGTCTGGTCTACTGATTTCGTCTCGCCCGTCTCTGTAAGGTGTTTCAATTTGGTCTTTTCTGAAATTGTCTGGTTGGTGCATTGGGCTTATTCAGTCTTTGCTTGGTTTTTTCTTGTGGCTTATTCCATCTACTGCGAGCTCTGCGTTTGGGTCTTCTGTATAGAGGTCTGGTCCTCAAACTGGGTTCAATTAGCCTGTGTCTGGCTGCTTCACTCTCACCTTCAGTCTCCCGGCTCCTTCAATCCGCAAATTCATACTGTAATGGCCCGTTGTCGCGCCATCCCCAGGCGTGGCAGTAATTCAGGGTCCCGTGGAGGTTCTCGGGGTCGTGGTGGCTCTGTCCCTCAACGCATAACTCCGTTAGCCTCTGCCTCTCCATCCTCTCCGCCCTCTGACCATTCTAGACCTACCCTGAACAACTCATTTCAAACGACCCGGTTCAAGTTCAGAAGTAGGCTTAATAAGCCTCTTATCTCAGCTACTATAACTATTATCTTCTCGGAGGAGGAAGATGAGCTTACAAGCTCGGATGAACCCTCCAGGGAACAGTCTCATTCTCAAAATTCTAGTGATTTTCAAGGTAGCTTGGCTGGAGTTGTCCTCAATGACTCTGCTGCGTTACACGAGGAGGGCCAATAGGAAGACTTTCAACCTCAGCCAGCTTCACCTCAAGAGAAAATTATTGCTTGTGAGCCTGCGTGCCTCTCTGGAAGTGTTCTGAACCTTGTTCTTCCTCCAGAAGGCAATATGATGGAAGCTGAAAACAATGTGATGGTAACTTGGGTAAGATCCCCCAACCAGGCAAATGAGAACGCTACAGGCTCTCCACCGCAGGTTTAATTACTCTTGGCATCAGCGACATGACAGCAAGCTATCTTATGATTTTTGGTTTTTGTGTGAAATTCTCAATGTGCATGGCCTCTTTTCTTAACAGCATGAAATTTTACAGTCTCCAGGACATAATTTTGGTTTTCAATCTTTTTGTAATAGTGACTGTAAAGGACAACATTTTTGTAAAAGATCAACTTCTTCTGAAGCTTTGATCTTATATAGCTCAGTTTAGTGTTGGGTCTCTCAAGCTTACCATAATTATCACTTCTATGATTCTCATTTTTGTAAAAGGAAGGCAATGTGCTACCTGCAACAGTATTTTTGGTAGAGGGCAGGCTATAGCCCCCTCAGAGGTTCAAACCTCTTTGTAAATATTTTTTTCCTTTTATCTTAATAGAATAGTCTTTATATAGAAAAAAAAAAAATGTTTGTATTTCGATAGCAACATTCAACCACATTTTGGTGTGTCAATCAAAGTGCAAGCTCATCAAATATGTATTTCAAAAACAACACAATAAGCACATTGATATACACATGTGTTTCATCATAAAGCTTATTAGTATTACATTGATGAAGTTCTCTTTTCCCCATAGATGATCAAGTTGTAGACATTTTCGTAAAGTTTTCTATAGAAGTGAAGTTCTCCAAACGTTGATTTATGGTATGAGTTCAAAAACTTGTCATTAAGGGGGGATACGATATGATGCCTCATCCCTTATTGTATTATGTCACATTACTAAATTCTTCTACCCTATCCCAAGTTGTTCTTAAAGGGGGATGCTAGGGTGCTTAAACACTTAAAAGTTGGTTAATTTCAACATAGTCTAATGTGTCATTAGGTAAAGTGTGTTTCCTTACTATGCATCAACATGCATTTGTATCACATGCACAATTTCCTCAATGACTTATAGAGGTTACGAGGTACTCAAAATTTTCTTTTTCTTTTTACTAGCTTGACAATAAGCTCTAATATCACTCTATCACACACACGACCCCTTAATCCTTCATTAGGGCTATGGGGCATCACATTTTTCTCCCTTAAATCCCGATTAAGGATATGGGGATACCACTATGTCACATACCTTGCTAAAATATACTGCTCAATCATGCAAAATTATTATTTTCTATCTTTGAGGTTGATCTAGATCTTTTCAGCTACTGAAATTAACCAAGATTGTTTAATTGTATGATGCCAACATAATTGCATGTGAAAGAGTATGAAAAACCACATGTTCATACTTTTGAAGAAGAGGAAACATAATTACGACCATCAAAACAAATGTCACACACATATTGATAACAGAGTTCACCCAGTGTGGGTTACGTCTTCGAGCCTGGTGTCAAGAGTGGAAAGGCTGCTTCATTAAATGTTGCAAGATGATGATGAGTACATGGTACATTAATTGTCATTACAAAGATAAATTCCCTCAACCAGAGTGGCATGTATCTCCACGAGACATTCTCCTATAGGAAATCTCACTCATATGGGCCGTCCTTCAGCATTACAAGATAATAAATTCTCACATGACATGGCATAAAAGTATCCTTCAAGATAATGGTAAAAATGATCTCAACAACGTAATTATCATCTCAAGAAATCAAAATACAAACATGGCATCACCGCATCATATACCTCCACTTTCGGGGATGGCTTGAAAATTCAAAGCTCAACTAATGAAATGGACTGCAATGTTGAATTTGTAGCATGAAAATGTGTCAAATGACTATAAACTTGGCCCCTTTCTCACATCATAAAAATTTGGACCCTCAAGAATCTTAAAGATTCCCCTAATGATTGATTCTTGGATATGGGTGAAAATGCATTGCTTGAATGAAAATTCTGAGCACATCACTGTGCTCCTTTCAAAATTCTATGAAAAATGACTATAAAGTTGGCATCATTTTGCTTCTATAAAAAATCAACCTCCAAGGGAATCTTTTATATTCATCAAGATTTTGTAAAGGTTCCTCACTGCTGACTGCCTGGAATTTTGCTGTTCAAATGAGAGAACTTATCACACCATTAGATTCTTGGTGAAATTCTAGTTCGTTTGAGTACAAAGTTGGCATGATTTTGTCACTGTGAATTTTTTCCGTCCACAGAATCTTTTAGATTCCTCCAAGATTTTGCATAAGAATATTCCTTGGAATATTTCCTAGCAAAATATTCCTGCCTTGAAAAATGTGCCTCGCTTGGGCTGGGTTCCACACACTCTGTTATGTCCTTTCTCGAGTGAATGATGAAGTACTAGTTAGATAGCCCCTGGCGGGGAGATTTTCCAACAAATTCGTTGGGCAAGTTGGTAAGTTGTCACGGTTCGTACGGGCCCCGATTGGATTCAAACTCCCATGGTGCTATTTTAATATGGTGCGTTTTGATTAGCCATTGTGTGGAGTTTAATTTGTTTGACCATTTGTTTTGGAGGCTTGCGGATTATGGCATAACCATTGGTGGTGTATGTTTTGGAGTGCACGTTGAAGTGGAACATGGGGCCGCTCGTGGGTGGGTCGACCGACATGTTGGGTGGGTTCAAATCCCGCAGACCCCGAATTATGTTGGAGTTTCAAATAATCATCCCATTTTTCCATTATATAATCAATATGTAGAGTGACTAGTCCTATGGGTCAGTTCGCCAGGCCTGACCCGCCACTGATTGTTTATTTAGTGTTTTTTTATAAAGAAATACTATTAAAAAAATTGAATGAGTTTTGGGGATTACTCATAAAATTAAGGAGGCGACAAATTCACCCTTTTCAACTGTAATTATTCATGCTCTACCAAATTATTTCCTCATTAGTAATTGCCAGTTGGCCTAGTTTGACCAGAACTTTGACCAACTATTTCTTGAGCATACAAACTCAGATTTGAGTGTCATTTGCGCCATTAGAATAAGGAAGATGAACACTACGATACTGTCCTATTCAAATTCAATATGATGACTTTTATTTTTGAGCTATTCCAAAGCCACTTCTAAATTCTAAGTGTTTTTAGAACCACTTGGATCATTCCTCCCTACTGTGGAGCTTTTGTTCCTCCAAAATCATGAACATAATTCTCAACTGTTGTGTTACATTATCTGCACAACAAGTTTCGTGACAGGTCACACTTCCTTCTCCTTCACCCTTGTTCTTCGGAGCCATAAGTGATGAACTGACACCTTCATCCCCTACAAACTTGTGGTACAATCTTTGCAAAATACATGCTCAATTACATAACCAATCATGACCCAAGGATACCCATGCTTTCCAAGAGTTTATAACACACACTCTATGATCAAGTATACATCATAATAGAAACAAATACCCCAACTATCAACAAAATTCCAAAACATAATTGTTGATTTAATAAGCAATGGAAAACACATAATCACTTTTACAATTATTCGCAACACATGATTTACAAAATGCACCCATGACAAGCTACCATATCTAGTAAAACCATCTCTTACTAAAAAAAGTGAACCACCAAGAATGTGGCAGATTTTCATTTTTAACATCTTCACCAACGGGTTCTTGCACGGGTGTTTTATCCTTAAGACATTGCTCTGGATGAAGCCTCGAACATGTGGCTCTTTGATGTCCACCTCTATTGCAATGATTACAAAAAGTCTTCTTCCTCCAGACCCGCTTAACCTTTTTCTTTCCCTGATATGGAGAAGGCCTTTCACGCCTCATCCTCTTTCTTGTTGCCATTCTCTTCCAACACTCAACAACCACATGGTTATGCAAAACACAAAAACTACATGGTTTTCTATGCCATGATTTATACTCATCATTAACAATATGCTTGTAATCAAAATGAACTTTAGAATACTGAGACTTTTTATGCCTCTCTTGACTGTCTCTGGTGCAATCCTGACGATGAGAGCTTGCCTTAGCTCTTCCTATGTAATGTGCACTATCATGGGAGGATTGGGATGTGTTACCATCATCCTCTTTTGTTGACAATTTTGACGAAGCCTTGGAAGATTTTGTTGCCTTTGAACAATCTCCTTCAGTGTACCCCAAAACTACAAATCAAGGTCTTTGTACAACCTCCAATGGTTGAGTCATTCCTTGGCCATTAACATCAAGTCCTCCTCCTCTATACCCCATCTTGGTAAGGAGTCTCATGCTAGTTCCTAAAATGAGTACCTCCATGTTTCCAATAATAATAAAATCATGTGAAAATGAAATTGAAGAACAATCAACACTATTTACCTCAACTGTCGATTTTGCCTTCGATGTGCTTCAATTTTTCCAAGGCCTCTTTCGTGGCTCATAACTGAAGCTACACTCTCTTCTTGTCCTCTTTTTCTTCTCGTATAAGTCTCCTTAATTAAACATTCTCTGCTTGAAGGCTCTAATTGATCTCCTAGTTTGAATGATGAGAAGATGATGAAGAAGAAGATTGTTCACTCGAGAGGTTATATGGAGCATCATCCTTTGTTCTTTCTTTCTCTCATTCCCCTCTTGACATCTTATGCTCATAATCTGCATACATTATGTCCACCATGTTGGCATCTTGAGGAGGTCCTCGTAGAGATCTTTTTTGTTCTCCATTTCCCTTCTCGTTGCACGTTCAATGATTCACACTCGCAATTCACATAAGCAAGAAGATCGCTCCGATACCAAACTTGGTCCAGATCTCTTCAGCTACTGGAATTAACCAAGGTCTTTGACTTCTTTGATGTTAGCAGAATTCCATGTGAAAGAGTATGAAAAACCACATGTCCACACCTTTGAAGAAGAGGAAATATAATGACGACCCTCAAAACAAAGGAGACACACACATTGTTAACGGAGTTCATTCAATGTGGGTTACATCTCCGAGCCTGGTGTCAAGAGTGGGGAGGTCACTTCATTAAATGCTGCAAGATGATGATGAGTACATGGTACATTATTTTTCATTACAAGGATAAATTCCCTTAACCAGAGTGGCATGTATCTCCATGAGACATTCTCCTATAGGAAATCTCACTCATATGGACCCCCTTCAACATGACAAGATAATAAATTCTCACATGACGTGGCATACAAGTATCCTTCAACATAATGGTAACAAGGATCTCAAAAACAAAATCATCATCTTAACAAATCAAAAGACAAACATGACATCACCGCATCATATATCTCCACTTTCAGGGATGGCCTAAAAATGCAAAGCTCAGCTGACGAAATGGATTGCACTGTTAAATTTGTGGCGCTAAATCATGTCAAACAACTGTAAACTTGGCCCCTTTTTGACACCATCAAAATCTAGACCCTTAGGAATCTCAAAGATTCCCCCAAATATTCCTTCCTAGAGATGGGCGAAAAATCCGCTACTCGAGTGAAAATTTTGAGCACGCCACCGTGCTCCTTGCGAAATTCTGTGAAAAATGACTGTAAAGTTGACATCATTCCGCATCTGTAAAAAATAAACCTCCAAGGAAATCTTTTAGATTCCTCAAGATTTTGCAAATATTCCTCACCATTGACTACATGAAATTATGCTGCTCAGATGAGGGAACTGATCACACCATCAGACTCCTGGCAAAATTCTGGTTCGTTTGAGTATAAAGTTGGCATGATTCTACCACTGTGAATTTTTGCTCTCTAGGGAATCTTTTGGATTCCTCCAAGATTCTATATAAAAATATTCCTTGGAATATTCCCTATCGAAATATTCCAACCTTGAAAATGTACCCTTCCTGGGCTGGGTTCCATGCGCTCCGTTCTATACTTTCCTGGGCGAATGATGAAGTACTAGTTAAATAACCCTTGGCGGGTGAATTTTCCAACGAAGTCGTTAGGCAAGTTGGTAAGTTGTCCTGGTTCGTATAGGCCCCACTTGGGTTCAAACCCCATGTTGTTATTTTAATATGACCTGTTTTTATTAACTGTTGGGTGGAGTTTAATTTCGTTGATTGTTTGTTTTGGAGGCATGCAGCGGTGTATGTTTTGGAGTGCACGTTGAAGTGGCACATGGGGTCGCCCGTGGGCGGGCCGACTAATTGGCCATGTAGGTTCAAATCTTACCGACCCCGAATTATGGTAGAGTTTCAAGCGATCGACCCATTTGGCTGTTATATGATACATATGTAGAGTGACAGGTGGGGTGGGCGGGTTTGTCGGGCTCGACCCACTCCCTTTTTTTATTAATTATTGTTATTATTATTATGTATTATTATTTTTTTTTTTATAAAAAAAATATTATTAAAAAAAATTGACCAAGCTTTGGGGTTTACCAGGAAAATTAAGGAGGTGACAAATTAGCCCTTTTCGACCACCGAATTTCGTGCATTGACCCTTTTCCAAATTGGTGCCTCGCTAGTCACTGCCACTTGGCCTAGTTTGACTAGAACTTTGACCAATTACATCTTGAGCTACTCAGATTTGAGTGTCGTTCGTGCCCTTGGAATCAAGACAATGAGCACTACAATTTGGTCCTAGTTTCACTTCAATCCGATGACTTTTATTTTTGAGCTATTCCAAAGCCACTTCTGACTTCTGAGTGTTTCTAGAGCCACTTGGATCATTCCTCCCCACTGAAGAACTTTTGGTCCTCCAAAAGCATGAACATAATCTGCAACTGCTATGTTACATTGTCTGCGCAACAGGTGTCCTGACAGGTCACACGTCCTTCTCCTTCACCCTTGTTCTTCAGAGCCATAAGTGATGAATCGATACATGCATCGCCTGCAAACCTGTAGTACAATCTTTGCAAACTACTTGCTCAATTACATGGCCAATCATGATCCAAGCATCCCCATGTTTTCCAAGAGTTTATAACACACAATATGTGGTGAATTTTACATCATAATAGAAATGAATACCCCAATTACCAACAAAACACCAAAACATCATTGTTTCTTTAATAAGCGAGGGAAAACACATCATCACTTTTACAATTATTCGCAACACAGATTTACAAAATGCAGCCATGACAAGTTACCATATCTAGTAAAACCATCTCTTATTGAACAAAGTGAAACACTAGGAATGTGGTGGATGTGCTTGTTGAACACCTTCACCAATTGGTTTCTACACGAGCATTTGTCCTTAAGATGCTGCTCCAGATGGAGCCTTGAACATGTGGCTCTTTGATGTCCACCTCTATTGCAATGATTACAAAAAGTCTTCTTCCTCTAGAACTACTTAACCTTTTTCTTTCCTTGATGTGGAAAAGGCCTTTCACCTCTCTTGAGACTTTTTATGCCCCTCTTGACTGTCCCTGGTGAAATATTGGCGACGAGAGCTTGCCTTAACTCTTCTTCTGCAATGTGCACTGTCATGGCAGGATTGGGATGTGTTTCCATCATCCTCTTTCCTCAACAATTTCGATGATGCCTTGTAAGATTTTACTGCCTTTGAACACTCTCCTTCAGTGTACCCCAAACCTGCAAATCGAGGTCTTTGTACAACCTCCAATGGCTAAGTCATTCCTTGGCCATTAACACCAAGTCCTCCTCCTCTATACCCCATCTTGGTAAGGAGTCACATGCTAGTTCCTAAAATGGTACCTCTATGTTTCCAACTGAAATAACATCTTGTGAAAATGAAACTAAATAATGATCAACATTTTTTACCCTAGCTGGCGATTTTGAAGCAGGAGATGATGGCTTCGTTAAGCCTTCATTGCACTTCAATTCTTCCAAGGCCTCTTCCGTGGCTCGTAACTGAAGCTGCACTCTCTAATTCTCGTCTTTTTCTTCTCGTAGAAGTCTCCTCAATTCAACATTCTCTACTTGAAGTCTCTAACTGATCTCCTCATTTGAATGATGAGAAGATGATGAAGAAGAAGATTGTTCACTCGAGCATCGTCCTCTACTCTTTCTTTCTCCCATTCCTCTCTTTCCATCTTCTCCTCATAATATGCATATATTATGTCCACCATGCGTTCCATCTTGAGGAGGTCCTTGTAGAGATCTGCATTGTTCTCCATTTCCCTTCTTGTTGCACATTCAATCATTCACACTTGCAATTCACATCAGTGAGAAGACTGCTCTGATACCAAACTTGATCTAGATCTCTTTAGCTACCAGAATTAACCAAGGTCTTTTACTTCTTTGAAGTTAGCAGAATTGCTGTAAAAGAGTATGCAAAACCACATGTGCATACTTTTTGAAGAAGATGAAACCTAATGACGACCATCAAATCAAAGGACAGACACACATTGACAACGAAGTTCACCCAGTGTGGGTTACGTCTCCGAGCCCGGTGGAAAGAGTGGGGAGGCCACTTCATTAAATGTTGCAAGATGATGATGAGTACATGATACATTTTTTGTCATTACAAGGATAAATTCCATTAACCAGAGTGGCATGTCTCTCAACGAGATGTTCTCTTATAGGAACTCTCACTCATATGGGCCCTCCTTCAACATGACAAGATAATAAATTCTCACATGATGTGGCATAAAAGTATGCTTCAACATAATGTTAACAAGTATGTCAACAACAAAGTTATCATCTCAGCAAATCAAAAGAGAAACATCACAACACCGCATCATATACCTCCACTTTTGGGGATGGCCTGAAAATGCAAAGCTCAGCTAATGAAATGGACTGCACGTTGAATTCGTGGCACGAAATCATGTCAAACAACTATAAACTTGGCCCCTTTCTGACACCATCAAAATCTGGACCCTTGGGAATCTCGAAGATTCCCCTAAAGATTCCTTCCTGGAGATGGTGAAAAATCCGCTGCTCTGATGGAAATTCTGATCACACCACTTCGCTCCTTGTGAAATTCTATGAAAAATGATTATAAAGTTGCATTATTCTGCCTCTATAAAAAATCAGCCTCTAAGGGAATCTTTTAGATTCCTCAAGATTTTGCAAATATTCCTCACTGCTCACTGCCTAAAATTTTGTTGCTCAATTGAGGGAACTGATCACACCATTAGACTCCTGGAAAATTTTTGGTTCGTTCAAGTATAAAGTTGGAATGATTATGTCACTGTGAATTGTTGCCCTCTAGGGAATCTTTTAGATTCCTCCAAGATTCTGCATAAGAATATTTCCTAGCAGAATATCCCTGCTGTAGAAATTTTGAATAATATAACACTTATTCACAGAGATTATCCTGATTATACACTATTTGCAGAATGCATGCATAATACATAACCTCCTCTACCTTTGATCATCAATTTGCGGAATTAAAAAAACAATCGCATGCGCACATTGAAACATCAATCACACATATCAACACAATATGTAATGGAGAAATCATACAGCTGAAAACCCCCAACTATATGTATATTATAATGATAGAGAACATGTAACAATACATAGTACAATACTCCTCACAAGTACTTGGTACTATCTCCACATGCTACACACAAACTAGCTCAGATCTGAACAAGTCACGGGTTCAAATCTCCTCCACTGTTTACCTGCCTCTACTGCACAATCCAAGTTGAGAATAGATCAGATCCAAGTTCAAATTCCCTTTGGCTTGTACTGCACAATCCTCATTGGCAATCTCAATCAATGATTGTGCAAATCTCATGCACAGCTATAGTCACAACTGATAGTAGTCTCACCCTTTCACCCACCTCTAACACTTGTCTCCACTGAACTGTCCATGAACTGAGTTAATTGATGTATTCTTTAGTTGATTTATGAGTTAATACTTAGTGAATTAATTAATAATTAATTCACACCACTCATCACTAGTGTATTTGGCAGTTAGACTAAATACAACTAGTTCAACTAAGTCAAATTGAACACAACTCCATCAACTCCTCAATCAACTCCACCAAACTCAATCACTTGAGTTCTAACTGAAGTCCATCATGCAATAGCTCAACTAACTCATAGGAAAAGCGTATTTCCTTCTGGCATTTTCATGTGCCACATCCGTAGCTCGAACTGAAGTGCTGCAAGAGGATAAGATAATGTTTATAGTCCAAATACTATTAAGAGCTAATAATATTCGATTGTTCTATTTTTTGACTGGCAGTCTAAAAATAGACTCCGCCCATATGTCTAAAAATAGAGGTCCATCTATTTTTACCAACATGA